>PVJC01010817.1:0-42921 GCA_004026665.1 Murina feae | reverse complement strand
CGCGCCAGCCTCCCTGCTCGGCCCCTGGCAGCGCCAGGATCCTGGACGGACCACACAACCTTGGAAATCGGGATGTCAGGAAGAAAAATGGTTGACAATGCCAACGTCCTCCGTTGACTGACTTGAGGAGGAAGTGATACCTGCAGCTGTTTGATCCCATCTCAGAGGGGCAGCCGTGGGCACGGACTCGGTTCAGCCCACTTGTTGTTCCCGTGTGCGCCCTGGGAATCATCTGAAGAAAGACACTGTGTCCCATGGGGTCAGGCAAAAAGCCATCCTGGTGAGAAAGGGAAAGGACACCCGAGAAAGGAACAGATTTCCCCGGAAGGGAGCGTAGGTGCCACACACCCAGCGAGAAAGCCACTGAGGGACGAGGCGCCCTCTGAGCGCAAACCCCGCAGCGATCACAGGACAGCAGCGCCGCGTGCACGTGGGACAGGCCTCGGCCGGCCTCTCACCAGCCGATTTCAGAGTTTAGCGCCGCTGCCAATTAATCCTCATGTTAAGCCTGCCTCGGACATCTATCTCCATGTGACAAAAATAAATAAAAGGTCGGTGCCGACACCGGCCTCCCACGGGGGAGAGGAGAAGCTCCGGGAGCCATGCCTGCTCACCCCGCACACGTCAGCGGGGCCCAGAAGGGGCGCACCGAGGCCCCCACAGGAAAGGGGGGTGTGCTTCCTGCAGGTGGCGTGAGGCTCTGCAGGCCCGGGGCGTCCTGGGGGGCATCCTCAGACCCTGCCAGGTCCATCCACTCACTCAGGGAAGAAGGCTGGTCCGCGTTTAGACAGAGAAGTACTTCCTCCCAGGCTCCCACCGAGAGGAAGATGCAGCTTTCGCTTCCATGACCTGCTCCAGGCAGGCCTCCGAGCCAGCCCAGGGCGCGAGTCCTTTGATGGTGCCCCTCCCAGCCACACTCGGAGGAAGGGAAAGGTTATGAATGAAAGAATGCGATTGTTTGCAAAAATGAAGTGACCCTGTGCCAGCAATGGCGCTGATCTGGAACAGGCCGCCCCTAATTACACGGCAACCTGACACCTGGCACCTCCCTCCGCAGCCTCGCTTCAAAGGGCTCCCGGACCGCGAATTCCTCGCCCCCCCCCCTCCTCTCATCTGCGCCCGAAATAGCTACTCTGCACAGAACAGAGAAAAGCTGCTCTGAGGCTTGGGAACACTTGAGTCACCAGTGGCATCATTTCGTCCTCCCAGGGCACGCTCACAGGCCTCCTTCCTGGGGGTGCTCTCGGGTGGTTCCAACAGATACTGTACGTTCTACCAACCTGGGAAACTGGACCCCAAAAGCGTAGGCTCGTCAGAGCCCTTTCTGAGGGAGAATTACAATAAAACATGCAAGCGCCGGGCTAGTTTCACTCAGTGGACAATGCGTCGGCCTGCGGGCTGAAGGGTTCCAAGTTCAATTCCGGTCAAAGGCACAGGCCCAGGTTGCCGGCTCGATCCCCAATGGGGGGGCGTGCAGGAGGCAGCTGATCCATGATTCCTTCTCATCATTGATGTTTCTCTCTCCCTCTCCCTCCTCTCTGAAATCAATCAAGATATTTTAAAATAAATAAGTAAATAAAATACAGAAGGGACAGCATAGTCAGAGAACAGGAGGCTTCGGGGACGCCTCTGGGGCGTGTGAGCCGGGAACTGTCGGGAGCGGGAAGGTGTCAGTGTGTAAGGGTGAAGGCGTCCAACCAAAATGGGAGCTGGGACAGAGCCCGGGATGTGAAGGGGCATCGGTGGTGCAGACTCAGGGCAGCAAGCCAGAGCCGGGCGGGAGGTGGGGTCGAGGTCACTGGGATGAGCCTGGAGAGGGCCTCGCTCAGGGCCGCACCGCTGGCAAGTAACACAGCCAGGCGCTAACCCTGGCAGTCTGGCTCGGTCCATCCATGCTCAGTCTCATGGTCACCTCACCGCGCCTCCTGTACAGGGAATGAGGTGGATACAGGGCCCGGCCCACTCTGTGGTTGAGCGTTGGCCTAGGAGCCAGGAGGTCACAGTTCCCTCGCCGGTCAGGGCACAGGCCCAGGTTGTGGTGGGGAATGCGCAGGAGGCAGTGCATCAATGATTCTCTCTCATCCCATTGATGTTTCTCTTTCTCTCCCTCTCCTTTCCTCTCTGAAGTCAATAAAAATATGTATTTTTAAACAGATGGATACAAGGAACTCACAGCCTAATGTGCGATAGAGGCAAGTACATTCACAATTACAGTACATGCAGTAGATGTCTATTGACTTCTGTGTGCCAGTAGCTTTGCCAGGCAACGTGAATTAAAAAAAAAAAAAAAAAAGTTCCTCTTTTAATGAAGGCCAAGGAGTCTGGTGAAGGAGAGAATAGCAATTACATACATGCAACTGCCACGACCTGGGTCTGCCCAGAAATGCCAGGAAGCGGAGGGGAGACTGGCTGCTGGGAGGCGGAGAAGGTGCCGGAAGACTGGAGCGGACGCGGCAGCCTCACCAGTCGGGGGACAGTGCCAGTCCTGGCCAGGGTCATGGTCAGTGCCGGCGTCCACTAGGGACGCACGTGTGCCGGGCCCTGTCCTAGGCGTTTTTTCCTGTTAACTTTCATTTAATCGTCACGACAACCCCCCCACGCTCCCAGCAAAGGCACAGACAGAGGCGTGGCCCGCAGCACGGGATCACCAGAGCCCAAGCCCGTGACCACTCCAGGCTCCCAGCGGGCAAGGGCCCAGCCTGCCAGGCCAGGAGGGCGTCCAAGACCGGCTGACGCCTGCCACCTTGCCACCGAGGTCGCGAGGCCAGCCACGGAGCGAGGGGACGCAGAGGCTGTCGGGCCAGCGCCCCCAGTTCATGCAGGATGAGAGGCAACCGGCTTCAAGGGGAAGCAGCTGCTCTGGCAGCCTGAGGAGGCGGGTGCTGGGGGTGCAGGGGCCCCTGAAGGAGCAGGCAGGGAGCACCCTTCGGCTGGGCTGGTTGGTTGTCAAGGAATAGACACTCACATGAGTTCAAGGACACAAAGGCACCATGGACAGTGAGGAGAAGCTAATGGCAGCAGGAGCGGCTCCCTCTTCTGTGGGAGGCAAGGCCTCTGCCTCACAGACAGCGGGGCAGGGCGGGGCCTGCATGCGGGGGGCGGGGTGGGGGATGCCTTGGAGCTGAAGGGCAGGAGCCCAAAGGGGCAGGTGTGGCTCAAACACGAGGAACAGTGAAGGGGAGAGATGTGGAGGGTGTTGGCAATTGCACTGTGCCCCCTACACACACACACACACACACACACACACACACACACACAACTCACAAACACACACACACAGTGCATAGAGGTTGGAATCCCAACTCCCAGTGTGGCTGCATGTGGAGAGTGGGTCTTTAAGGAGGTAACTAGGCTAAATGAAGTCATAAAGGTAGGGCCAATAGGACTAGAGAGAGAGAGAGAGAGGAGAGACACCAGCGACCGCTCTCACATGCACAGAGAAAAAGCCATGCGAAGATAGAGAAGGTAGCTGTCTGCAAGCCAGGAAGAGAGGCCTCGCTAGAGACCAACCCCGATGGCCCTTGATCTGGGACTTCCAGCTTTCCCAAACTGTGAGAAAATAAAGTTCCGTCATTCAGTCTGCCCATCTATGGTGTTTTGTTGGGACAGCCTTGGCTGACCAATACCAGGGAAAGACAATCATTCACACGTGGATGAAGACACAGAGGTGGATTTAAGGCAAGCCAACTGAGCTAGAATTGCTGGGGCGTGGTGCTTCAGTGGAAAGAGGAGGTAAGAAGTGAGGAGGAGGAGGGAAGGAGGAGGAGATGCAGGAGGAGCAGGAGGAGGAAGAGATGCAGGAGGAGCAGGAGGAGGGAGAGGAGGAACAAAAAGAGGAAGATGAGGAGGAGGAAGAGGAGGAGGAGGAGGAGGAAGGGATGTTGCCCAGGTGTCCGTCTTGCACAGTGGACAGAATTGTGATGCTCACGGAGTCTGAGTTTTGGGTATTGGACCTGGGCAGGCAGTGAAGGTGTATCTGTTGCCGTCAGCAAGAGGAATTTAACGGTAGGAAACTAGGGGACCTGTAACGGAAGTGAAACTGCATTGAAAACCAAGGTCAGGGATTTCCCAACAAATGAACTCCTAGTTACATTCAAATTCTCCACTCGTTCAATACAGTGCCTCAGAGACCATCCCACTCAGCAGGCACCAACTTACGTTATTCTTTGTATCTCCAGCTACTGTTCGGTGGAATACAGGAGGCATACTCTGTCTGTTCACCATCCGCCTGCAGAGTTAGGTCGTATCCAAAGATGCTTTACTACAAACAGCGCGTCAGGGTCACCCCTGTACGTGTTCTCTGTGCCCAGCCTAGATTCCTGGCCAGGAACAGCTGGGTGGAAACGGATGTGCATTTTGTGTGCTGAGAGCGACTGCCAAATTCCCTCTGAAAAGACTGTACCATTTCTACGTCTAGCGAGAGAGGATACATGCACTCATTGCTTCAGAACCCTGTATGCTTCTTAAAACTACTCTGAGTCATGACCCCTTTAGGTTCTGCTGGAAGCTATGAGTCCTTGTTGTAGGAAAATACAAAGATGCACGGGTTCACAGGACACCCAGGCATCCCATGGCTTTATCGCGAGGACCCCTGAAGAGAGGTGTTTGAGTGGGTCTTGATCTCAGCCGCGTGTGCAAGTCCCCGGGAGCTTTGGGAAATGCCCACGCCAGCCACTTCTCATATCCATCTGAGCAGACTCTCTAGGGAACGGATCGAGGTATCAGTAATTTTTTTGCAAGTTTTTCAGGTGATTCTAACATGCACGCAATGGCAAGAACCACTGCCACCTTGGAGAGGCCTGTAGAAATAATAATAATAATAATAATAATAATAATAATGTGAAGGTAGAAAGGGGGGCAGTGCACAAGTGGCTCTCGGGGCTCAGCCCTGGCTGTAGGAGCCTTCATTGTGATGAGTGGGTGGGGCGGGGATCTGGGATGGTTATCTATGTTTTGGTTGGGGAGATGTTCCAGGTGATTCTAAGGTGTGGCCAGGGCGAGAGTCCTGGTGCAGGTGAGGCCTGCCAGAGAGAAGGAACCTGAGGGGTGAGAGCAGAAGGAAGAAAAGTCAGATGCACCCTGAGAAATTGCGACTTCCAAGCAAAGGGCAAAGGACAGCACCAGCTCCCGCAGTGGCTCTGAACAGGGGCCTGGCCAAGGGGTGGGCAGCAGTCACCACTGGCTCCAAGCTGCAGTGGCGGGAGGAGGCTTCATGGAGCTGGATCCTTTTTATTTTAAGATCTTTCTTTATTTAAAATACATTTTTAGTTATTTCAAAGAGAGGGAGAGAGAGGAGAGAGGAATAGAAACATCAATAAGAGAGAATTGTTGATTGGCTGCCTCCTGCAATCCCCACACTGGGGATCGAGCCCACAACCCAGGCCTGTGCCCTGACTGGGAATCAAACCTTGACCTCCTGGTTCATAGGTTGCCCTCAACCACTGAGCCATACAGGCTGGGCATGGAGCTGGATCTTAAAGAATCAAGACACACTTGACCCGCAGAGGAGGCATTCCCAGTGGGAAAAGAAGCTCCTGGCTAGGGCTGGCCCAGGCTGCTCACAGCTCCTCCATCCCAGGCTCAGCCCTGGAGTCCTGTGAGCGATTCTCCCCCAGGTCCTGCTGAACCCACTCAGCCAGGCTCACGGGGCCCCACGCCCTCATGCCCTGGCCCCAGGCTCCTCCCTTCCTGGGCCGAGGCTCCCCTTTAGAGATGTCCTCTCTCCCAGGCCAGTGGGTCTCACAGGCAGGGCCCGGGGAGCAGCAGCAGCAGCAGCAGCTGAGCGTTTGCACTCTCGGGCCCACCTGACCCTCAGGGCTCGGATGCAGCCTCGAGTCTGAGGGTCTGTGGCCCGAGGCCTCCGCCAGGTTCCTCCCGGCTCTGTCCTCGCAGCGTCCTCTCCTGAAGTCTGGGCTCAGGTCCAGGAGACACAAGGAAGAGTGTTCGGAAATTCAGCTGTAGCCAAGACTGTGGGGAGTTTGGGTTTGAAACAAAAGAAAGGAGTTGTGATGACTTTCTGTCCAGGGGAGGAAAAGTGTTAAAATGGTGTCGGGGGCCACATAACAGCATTTTCTATTTTTAAATACATTTTTATTGATTTCAGAGAGGAAGAGAGAGAGAGAGAGAGAGAAAGAGAAACATGAGTGATAAAAGAGAGTCATTGATTGGCTGCCTCCTGCACACCCCCCACTGGGGATTGAGCCCAACACCCGTTCCCAGGAATCAAACCAAGACCCCCTGGTTCATAGGCTCAACCACTGAGCTGCGCCAGCCAGGCGGTGACAGCATTTTAAAAATGCAAGTTGATCCCAACCGCCCTGAAATCACAGGCAAAACTATGCACATGCATCTTCCCAGGAAGAGGTTTCACAACTTTTATTCGATTTGCAAATGAATTCAGAATGAGCTGGGGGTCACCACCAAAGAGGAAATGACTTTACTGCTCGCTAAGTTAGCTGTAGAGGCCGCGTCTCTCCAGGTGCGGTTAGGTCCGTATTGCGGGGTCGGAGCCGAGGGTTAATGGTGCACATCCTTGGACTGGACCCTGGACCTGCGACATCAGACTCCTGGGAGCTGGCACCTAGGAATCTGCATGTTAAGAGAGACTCTGTGGGTGATTCTGACGCGCTCGGAGCATCACGAAGGGCCTCGGGCTTTCAGTCGGAAAAGCCACATGCGCGGGGTGCAGAGAGCCCGTGGGGCACGAGGCCCGGTGCAGGCATGCATCGCCTTCCAGGACCACAGCCCACGGACCCAGGACCTCGGCCAGGGGAGCCCTCTCCTGCCACTCAGCCCCCCTTTCAAGCTGTGTTCCCTGTGCCTTCCCACGCTGACAGCAGCCCCGAGTGAGGCTCGTCCTGACTCACAGCTCAGCTTCCCAGAGCTGGCGAGGACCAGGGTCGTCGCTGCTTCACTGGCGGAGGGAAAGGAGGGGACCACATGCGCCTGGAGGCAGCAGGCATCCATCCTCCTGGGAGAGCCTTCCCCACTCCTGCCTCCTCCCGTCGGCAGAGTTCACCCCCAACCCAACGAGGACGCATTTCGGGTGATGACGTCCGTAACATGCGGACCTTAGACAGCAGCCACGTGGGACGGAGTTGAGGGACATGCACCGCGAGGGAAGCGTTTGCTCTGGGCAGAGGGAAGAGAACGGGAGGCCCCGGGTGGGCAAATTGTTAAGAGGATGTGATGCGGGCAGGTCATCTAAGCCCTCGGGGTGTCCACTGCCCTGGAGAGAGGAGCGACCCTCAGCTGGGCTAGGAGAGCTGTGGGAGGTCATGTGAAGGGGCAGCGCAACCAGCAGCCACGGATGGAACCAGAAAGGAGTATGGGGCATGTCTCGTCTCCAGGGTCCTGTGCTGTCCTCGGCTGCTCTAGGGAGAGGGCCGGCTTCTATAAACGGGAAGAACGACGGAATCACAGCGTTGCTTCCCCCCACCCCCCTCTCGTTTTGTTAATCCTCAGCCGAGGATATTTTTCCATTGCTTTTTAGAGAGAGTAGAAGGGAGAGGGAGAGACGGAGAACATCGATGTGAGAGAGGCCATCAGTTGGTTGCATGTACCCCAACCAGGGCTGGGGAACCTACAACCAATCTATGTAAATTGAACCCGGGACCCTTCAGTCTGTAGGCCGACGCTCTATCCACTGAGCAAGACAGGCTAGAGCTGCCCTTTCTCTTATATTTAAGAGACGGCGCTGGGAAGAGAGAAAAAAACAGGAAAACAAAGCCATGCGCTCGTGCTCAGGGGAATCTGCCTCTATGGAGAGTGATGACGACGTGACCCCAGGGATCCTAGCCAAGCCAGGTGCCGGGAATCAGAAACATGAGGAACTGCGAGCCCTGGATTAGTGTCCTCCCCTCGCCCCCCTGCCCGTGCCCTGGCTCTGCACCCTCAGGTCCCAAAACAGAGAGGTTAGGTCACTGTGCCCTGCTCCCCGCCCCTCTCCAAGGCTGTCCTCTCCTGTCAGGTGCCAAGCCTGGGTCTCCAGCATCAAAGTAAAGAAATAGAACAAACCCATCCAGGGCATCTTTAAATATGCAGATGCGCCCCTCACGGCTAAATTAAGCTTTCCTAAGAAAAAGCAAGTCAATTAGTTCAAAATGTGGGTTAGTGCTTCTGGGTATTTAAAAGGGGATTTTTTTTCTTTTTTAGTTCATTTAGAAACATAGCCACGGGGCAGGTATAGACCCGCTCCTCAGCACATCCGGTGAATTGCCACCATATTCCCAGATACTCGGTCCTGACACCCAGAGCTTCGCAATCTGCTCCTAAATGTTCTCAAAGTCAGGAAGACATGGGACGAGGAGCTTCGGGCGGAGCTTGCTTTGCCCTTTTCCTGCACATCCTTTGCTACAGAACAGGCTCTCCCCGAGTCTCCCGCGCTCCGCGTGCTCTCTAGCGTCTGTGAGCAAAGGCAGGCCTCCTGGACATCGGGCCATGCGGGTACGGAGCACACTGCACTCGTGCTGAAAACCCATTTGCCCAAGTTGTCTCCACGCAGCAAGCCCAACTTGACCGAAATGCAAATAAAATTCGGTATTTCTTAAGAAGATGAATCCCCAGAAGCAATTTCCGGGCCCTGGACTATAATCGCTTTCATGGCTTCCTTAAAAGGCTATCTCCATTGATACTGACAATAAACATATAAGAATCACATTTTCATACCAATATGAGGGTATAAAGTGTTGTTGTTTTGCACACTATTATTGTTTCGCTTTTACTCAGTTAATAGGCCATTTTTAAAAATATAGTAGATAGTTTCAGGAACATTTTATGTTCTGAGACAAATGTAAATAGCTCCTCCATTAGTTAAAATACACCTATTTGTTACAAGACATTAACACATATATCCTTTTCCACCTTAGTTAGTATGGCAGTGGCACTGAAATAAAGGTTATCGAGCCCTGACCGGTTTGGTTTAGTGGGTAAAGCATCAGCCTTCGGACTCAAGGGTCCCGGGTTCGATTCCGGCCAAGGGCATGGACCTTGGTTGCGGGCACATCCCCAGTAGGGGGTGTGCAGGAGGCAGCTGATCGATGTTTCTCTCTCATCAGTGTTTCTGACTCTCTATCCCTCTCTTTTCCTCTCTGTAAAAAATCAATAATATATATATATTTTTTAAAAAAGAAATAAAGGTTATTGAATAACAAGACCAGCATCCACTTCAGTCCTACATACCCTTTAAAGATATGTTACAAAGGGAAAGAAACTATATTAAGTTTCCTTTAACGTGGGTAGCCCTCACACTGCACTTCTTTACTGAGCAGATGAAGTTCTGTTATCAGAATATGACGACAGCAGAATATCTTAGGCCCCACAGAACACAATGGGCTTCTGGAAAACTATTAGACTATTTGCTTTAAAAACATCTAGGAGACTGGTGGGTGAAAAGGTAAGAATTATAGTGACCAGGTAGCAATCGGAAACTAAAAACTCCTCTCCTGTCAATCCTTACATTAAGTTCAAGCTGACCTGGTTTTTGACAAAGCGTCACAGATAAAAACAGGTAACTCTCTCCTCACTCCCAGGAGATGTAGCCGGGACAGCCTGGTGGGTTTGTAGGCATTCCTTTGCCTCTAGACCGGGGGTGGGGAACCTTTTTCCTGCGAAGGGCCATTTGGATCTTTATAACATCTTTTGAGGGCCACACAGAATGATCCACTCAAACATTAGCTGCTCTATTTGGTCAAACATTTAATTGGTCTTGACAGGGCCAGACCAAACGATTTCTCAGGCCTTAAGCAGCCCGTGGGCCAGACATTCCTCACCCCTGTTCTAAACTTTTACTGTCATTCTTCCAAGACCCAAATGGGTCCCTACATCCAACAGTCCAAGGAAATAGTCCTAGTGTGTTAGGTGCCACGTGGCAAAGGTGACACTGCTTCTTGGGCCATGCCCACTGTGCTCATGGCCCATGCCTCGGCCCAAGGTGATGCTGGCTCTCAAAGATTCCCAGGTCAGATGACACACGGATTTTAAGAAAGTTGTTCCCTTGAAGATTCCTTTCTTTCTTTTTCTTTTTTTTTTTTTCTCATTCTCTGGTTTCTAGAAGCTCAGTGTGTCCCAGTGGCTCAAGGCTGGGCTGTGGGCCTCACTCTCCTGCCTGGTAAGGTCTGGGCAATGCGGCTCTGGTGTTTTGTTTATCACCAAGCCTTGGGAGCAAGAGCTAACAGTTGGATGTTTGCTAATGCTCCAGGCACTGGATTGCCTCCTTCACTAATATTAACCCATTCAACTCTCACAGCAACCCTAGGAGGTAGGGGCCATTATTATTACCATCCAGATAATAAAATGGGAGAACTGAGACATGCCAGACCAGGTGTCAACCCAGGCAGACTGGTTTCAAAGACGAAGTGTTGAACCCCTCGGCTGCATCCCCTTCCGTGGGGGTTAGCTCTCTCCGCACATGCGTATACACGTGTACGTGTACCGAGTGTCCACCGTGTGCCAGCCACATGCTCAGGAACTCTGTTGGCAGGGAATCAGGCCGCCGTGACCCATACGACATAGATCTTGCTCCTCTGGAGTTTTCTTCTTCCACTTTGTAGAGCTGGGTGGCACGGGTTCTGTTTCCACCCAAGTTCAGAAAAACATTGCTCAAGACTGTCTTCAATGGAAGTCCAAGGAATTCAGGAGTGAAACTCTGAAACCAAGTTGTGTCAAACCAGCTTCGGGCTGAAGTCATATTTAACCTCCCAAATACTTGATGAGTCTTTTAATGATTAAATCAAGAAAGCTTGGCCTGGGAAGGGCGAGGTACAAACAAGTGATGAACTAAGAAATGACTTAAAGTGATGAACCAAAGGTTTTTCTGGCCTTTGCCTCCAGGAGTTCATATAATTCCTTGAATTTATCAGTTTAAATCCTCCCCAACCTACCAGTCTTAATACACAAATCCCTTCTTCCTCGGTTCCTCACTCCTGCAGTCACTTCCTGTAGTGTGTCCCACCCGAGAGGGAATTCCTGGTAAGGAAACAGTGAACTAAAATAGTCATTACGTTCTTTTTAACTCGCAAACAATAATGTTGCCTTGTTTTTTAAAATATGTTTTTTATTGATTTCAGGAGGAGGAGGAGAGAGAAAGAGAGAGAGGAACATCAATGATGAGAGAGAATCATTAATAAGCTGCCTCCTGTACGCGGCACACTGGGGATGAAGTCCACAGCCCAGCCTGTGCCCTGACTGGGAATTGAACTGTGACCTCCTGGTTCATAGGTTTATGCTCAACCACTGAGCCACACCAGCTGGACTGTCCTGATTTTTATTATTATTTTTTAAATATATATTTCATTGATTTTTTACAGAGAGGAAGGGAGATAGAGAGATAGAAACATCGATGAGAGAGAAACATCGATCAGCTGCCTCCTGCACACCTCCTCCTGGGGATGTGCCCGCAACCAAGGTACATGCCCTTGATCGGAATCAAGCCTGGGACCTTTCAGTCCGCAGGCCGACGCTCTATCCACTGAGCCACATCGGCCAGGGCTGTCCTGATTTTTAAATGTAGACATTCAGATCCATGCTATTTTAGATTTTTCACCAAGAAGTTTCTTGTCAAAGGTAGTAGGATTTCCCTAAAGCACAGAACCTGTTCATTCCTTCCAGGGAAATGGGGGCGGGGGGGGGGAGGTTCACAGGTCCCAGGCACCAGCCTAGCCCACGAAGGCATATTGGTTTAGCAGAGGAACCAGGCAGATCAACTATGCCAGTTCTATGACAGACGATGCTCAGAAGACTGGAAGCTGAGAGGAGGAAGAGCTGAGTCTGTTTCATGATAACGGTCACCTTCCCATAAAGTGTGACCTGGAAATGGGAGTGGGTGGTTGTAAAATTCAGGGTAAACGTTTGCAGTTTTTCCTTCCGGAACAATCATGTCACCATCTCCCAGTAATCTAAGAAACGGAGAAGCACACATACACGGATGGGACTTCACAATGATGATCACAGGGACCAAAAATATGGGGCGTCGTGTTGAAGTTGTAGCCATCTCAGAGTAGATTCTAGTAAAGAGTTCTCGGACAGTCAAACAACTGCAACCGACAATCGTTTTTATACAAAGAAGGTATGCACTCTGCACAGGAAACAAGGAAAGCTCCCTGTGGGTGGTGAGGACGGGCTGATGGACTTCAGGACGGGGCACATCAAAGCGGGGCTGGGCTGAGGGCAGAAGCCGGCCAAGACCGCCTCTCTCCCAAAGGAGTCGGGAGAAAGCTTTTCGCTCTCTCAGGTTGGAAGGGCGTGTGTGGAAGCACCGGCTGTTACTCAGGGGTCATGTATTAAACCTCCTTTATAAACTCCCCTGTCGCTTTGTATTGTTGGGTTTTTTAAAGTAAGCAGCTTGGAGGGGGGTGGGGGGGCGGACAGCGGGAGAGGAGTTAGTGGTAGGTTTACAGCCGCTTGGTTTTTCTGGTTCTTCCTGGTAAATACTAACCTCAAGAGGTGTTTTGCAGCATGTGAGGACGTATGGTGATGGGCAGAGGATTCTGGCACCGGGTCAAGGGCTGGCGCCAGGAGCCCACTCGGCCTCCCTGTGACCAGGGCCGGGGGGTGGGGGGGGGGCTCTCCAAGGTGCCTCGCTGGTCGCTAACGTGGCGGGAGGCCCGCGGGTGGTTTGCACTCTTGCACTCTGTCCAGGCAGCATCTGAAATGGTTCCTTTTCCATGTCCGTTAAAAAGCTCCTTGCACTTGGAGGGTTTTTTTTTTTGTTTGTGGGGTGTGTGTGTGTGTGTGTGTGTTTTGGTTCTGCTAGTCTCCACCCCCGCCCTCTGGCTTTTTCCAGTGGAGACCTGCCCTGGGGGGGATTTTGTCCTGGGAGCACAAAACTATTTTCTTTTCTGAACAGAAGTTGACGTCAACCGGAGCTGTTTTGGTTGCTTTGTTTCCCGGAGCGTCCAACCCAGAACATCGCCTCGGGGAAACGCTAGCTACTCAAAGCAGCTTGCAGGGCGGGGCGGGCAGCTGGGGCGCCGGAGGGACCGGACCCCCTGCCTGGCCCGCAGACGTGGGGAGCGCCTAGCTCCCGGCCTGGGTAGAGGAGGGCATGAGTCCCCAGCAGAGGCAGCGGCGGGGCCGGGAGCACAGGCCCTAGGGCCCTGCTCTGGCGCTGGGGGGGCCACCTGGGCGCAGGGCTGGTAGGGGACTTGCCAGGCGCCCACCTGACTGTCAGCCGCACGGAAACTGCCGAGCGTGGTGGCCGGGGAGCCTGGGAGCGCCTGGGACCCGGGGCCAGCCCTCCCCGAGGGGCCATGCGCCTGGTGTGCCAGCTGCTCAGGGCCTGGGCTCCGGGGAAGAAACGCCTTTGACTTATGTCGGGGCCACAATGAATCAGTTGACCAAAGCTGGTGCCCTGGAAGGAGGGTTTTCCGTAGGGAGCAGGGCGGATGGGAGAGAGAGAGAGTTAGTTTCCCCGAGGAGGGGAGGGCCCGGGAGGCAGGGACCTGCTCGGACTTGCTGGCCGCACCTGGCGCTGATCCCCGACACTCCCCTGCGCCCCAGGCCGACGGCCGCGGAGAAGACACCATCTCACCATCCGCTCTCACGCAGGCGCTCCCGCGGCCCAGAGACCTAGTTCTGGCTTCTTTCCTTTTCCTTTTTTGTTTAATTACAAACTGACGGATGCGTTTCTATTGATGAGTAAAATGATAAACTGCCCAGAAAGGAGGGGGGGGGCGTGCAATTGACAAGACTCCTGCGGATGAGCTGCACGGGACTGGCACAGGCAGGCAACCCCCAGGCGGGCTCCGGGAGCTGGCGAGGCTGCATCCCGGGAGCCCAGGCCCAGGCCGGTCAGGCTCCGGGGACCTCGTCCCGTCGGTTTCCCTGGCCCCTGGGGCTCGGAGTGGCCCACACTCCAGAGGACCCTCGAGCTGCGGGAGGAGGAGAAAGCAAGGGTGCCGTCTCACAGCCCCGGGGGTGGCTCTGGAGGGCGCTGCCCTAGGCCGGGGCCGCGGGAGGCAGCGACGCCTGGGCGCACCGGGCCTGGGCGCGCCGGGGGCGGGCGTTGGGCTGGAAATGGGGCCGCGTCTCGTCGGGGAAAGCGGGACCCGGCGAGCTCTCTGGCCGCCTTTCCAGTTTCGCAGGTGCCCGCCCCCGTGCGCCGAAGGCAGCGCAGCCCCGAGGGCGAAACCGATGGCGGTTGGCAAACTTGGAAGGAGGACACGCCCGGGACCCGAAAAGGCTGGAATGGGGGGCGGCCGAGACCCAAGCTCACCCTTCCCGCCCGCCCGCTCGTCCGACGGGCCTGAGGGGCGGAGGGACGGACGGACGTGGCTCCGGAGACCGGGCGCGGTGCCAGCTCGCTCCGAAACCGGGAGGGAGGGCGGAGGCCGGCGCGGGCGGGCAGGGTCCCCCGGGGTCCCGAGCGCCTCTCCCCGCCGCCCCTCCCCGCCCTGCCCTCGCGCTGCCTCCCCGGGCGGCTGGGACCCGCGCCGGCTTGCCCGGGACCTGCGGGGAGCGCCCGGGGCCCCTAATGACAGCTTTGCGCGCGGCGGTTGGAGAAGCCGACGGGGATGAGGCTGGCGCGGGGCGTGTTTCGCTCCTTCGCCAGCGTCGACAAGGGAGCTGGGAGCTGCGCGCTGGCCCCGGGCCCCCGCGCCCCGCCGCCAGCCAGTAGGTGGGGGAGCCGCCGCCAGCCCCGTCCCGCTCCCAGGCCTCGCCCGCTGCGCCCTGGCCGCGGGCGCCGAGAGGGCGCGGGGCCCGCGGTGCCTCCTCCGCCCTGCTCAGTGCCCTGCCTGCGCCGCTCCGCTCCGGGCGGCCCCACACGCGGGCCTCTCCACGCAGCGCCCCCGGCTCCGGGGGGCCATGCGCGGGCGGGGGAAGGGGCGCCGCTCCTCGGGCATCACTTAGCGCCGCCGGACCGCCCCGCCCTCCCGCCCGCCCGCCCTCTCGCCCGCCCGGGCCCGCGCGCCACGCCGCCAGAGGGTAAGTGGGGAGAGCTGCACCCCTCCGACAGCTCTCCCTCCCCTTCCCCGGTCCTCCCCACCCCATCCAAGTTTCCCGGGGCGCGGGGCGATGGGTGGGGGGAGGAAGAGGGTGCAGCCGGCCCCCGTCCGACCTCCCCTTCTCCCGGCCTAACTTTCCCCGCCGCCGCTCCATCCCCCCCTCGCTCCCCCCGCGCGCCGCGGCCCCCGCCGCGAGCCGACAATTGGAGCGCGGCTCCTTTAAGAGCCCGGCGGTGCCTCCCGGTAGCTGAAGGTCATTAAACACAAAAGCGCTCGGCGCTGCGGTCCAATATAGCGCATGCGCCCTGCCCGGGGACTGGCGGGGAGACGGCAATATGGCGAGAATGCCTGGCCGCGGGGACTGGAGCACCGGCGCGGGCGGCGGCAGCGCCACGGCCGCCGCCGCCGAGAACAATGGGGAGCGGGGCGAGGGCGAGCGCGGGGCGCGGGGTCGGGGGCGCCGCCGCGGCCGCCCGCACGACTGCAGCGCGGGCGAGGAGGAGGAGGAGGAGGAAGAGGACGAGATCCAGGAGGTGCAGATAACGGGGGACGAGGAGGAGGAGGAGGGCGCAGGCGGGGGGCTGGAGGACGAGGACGAGGAGGAGGAGGAGGAGGAGGAGGAGATGGGGCTGCACTGGGATGCGCGCCTGGAGCCCGAGGACTCGGCCGGGGAGGAGCTGGAGCCGGAGCCGGAGCCGGTCCGTAGGATCGATATGGACCCGGGCGCCGCGCTGGAGCCCGAGGCGGCGCCGCCACCGCCGCTGCTGCTGCTGTCGTCGGCCCGCGGCCGCGGCGCGCCTGCCCCCGGGGACGGGGACGGGGACGGGGACGACGGCGCGGAGCCGGACCCCGACGTGCTGCCGCCGCCGCCGCCGCCGCCGCGCCCCGAGCGGGCCCGGCTGAGCGAGAACACCCGGCTGGCCACCCGCTACGCCGTGCGCATCTTCCGCGAGTACCTGAGCGAGAAGGCGCAGAGCCCCGACTTCGAGACCATGGACAAGGGGGCGCTGTGCCGCGTGCTGCGCTCCTTCTACGCCGAGGCGCGCTCCAAGAGCGGCCAGCTCTACAGCAAGTCGTCGCTCATCAGCATCCGCAGCTCGCTCAACCGCTACCTCAACGAGCCGCCCTACTGCCGCACGCTCGACCTCACCAAGGACCCCGAGCTGCGCAGCGCCAACCTGACGCTGGCCGCCGTCATCCGGCGGCTGGAGGAGCAGGGCGCGGGCCCCGTGGTGCAGAAGCAGGCCATCACGCGCGCCGACCTGCGCCGCCTCTACACGTGCAGCGTGTTCGGCGCCGGCACGCCCTTCGGGCTGCTCAACAAGGTCTGGTTCGAGACCTGCATGTACTTCTGCACGCGCGGCCGCGAGAACCAGCGCGAGCTGGAGGAGGACTCGTTCGGGCTGGCGGTGGACGAGGACGGCCGCCGCTTCGTCTACTTCAAGGCCCTGGGGCCCTACCACAAGTCGCGCTCCTCGTCCTGGAGCAAGAAGCGCGCCGAGGCCGGGGGCGCCGGGGGCGCGGGCGACGAGGAGAACCTGCCGCGCATGTACGAGACGGGCACCGAGTTCTGCCCCTACGCCAGCTTCGTCAAGTACCTGTCCAAGCGCAACCCGCTGTGCAAGGCCTTCTTCCAGCGGCCGCGCGACCACTGCAGCGAGGGCGACGTGACCTGGTACGAGAACAAAGCCATCGGCAAGAACCTGCTGGGCACCCGCATGCAGATGCTCTCCAAGGCGGCCAAGCTGTCCAAGACCTACACCAACCACTGCATCGGCGCCGTGTCCATCGCCACGCTCAACAGCATCGCGGGCATCGGCACCAAGCTGGGCGCGCCCGCCCCGCAGGGCTGCTACGCCGCCGCCGAGGCTCTGAACGGGGCGGCCCGCCACCCCTCGCACCACCACCCTCACCCCCACCCCCACCGCCCCCCGCCGCCCTCGCTGGGGGCCGCCTACGTCCTCCCCAAAGACAGCCTGATCGCGCCGCCCGACGTGAAAGCCGAGGCTGCTGCGCCCAAGCGCGCCCTGTACGAGTCGGTGTTCACGGCGTCGGGGGAGCGCGGCGGCCCCTCTTCGCCCAAGAGACTTTGCCTGCGGCCCTCGGAGCCGCCCGTGGACGCGGCGGCGGCGGTGGTGGTGGTGTCCGTGAAACACGACCCCCTGCCTCTGCCTCCGGAAGCCAATGGGCACAGGAGCACCAGCTCTCCCACCGTAGCTCCGCCTGCCATGGCTTCCCCCGCCCAGGTAACCAAGCTGCGCTCTCCGTGCGTGCGTGTGCCTTCCGTGCCCCTGGGAGGCTGCCTGGTGCTCAGCCGGGTCTGGGGTCCGGGGCAAGTTTGGAAAAGTCGCAGATGCAGGGAATCAGACTGGGTTTCGCCCGGAGGAGCTTAAGGCTGGGTGCTTTTTCAGGGAAGTTCACACCTGGCCCGGGAGGTGGGAGAGGGCCGTCGCCCTGGTAATTACCCCAAGCGTCACAGCTGCGCTCTGGCCTGCGGGCTTCAAAGTTGGCAGAACAAAAGGGTGAGCGCGCCCACGGCCTCCCTCATTATTGAAGGCGGGGGTTATAAGGCCATGAGTGCGGGGGCTACGGCTGGTATAAAGGAAGCAGTTACCTGGGGTGTATTTGCATAAAGGAACCATTAAAATACTCCATTGCACATTCACCGTAACTTAGGAAGTTAGGGCACCAGTTATAAATTATGAGAAAGGAAGCGTGCCAGCCCACTTCCTGTAAGGAGGCGGGAGTGGCGAGCCGGGCCGCTGGCCGCTCGGGGCCAGCAGCATGTGGTCGTGGAATGTAAAATGATGTGTGGGGTGTCAGTCACATAAACTGAAGTCACTGCTGAAGTTACTGTGAGACGGAGAGGAGACCTGCCCCAGCAGCCGGGCTCACGCAAGCCTGGCTGTCTTTCCCGGCCCCGTGGAGCTCACGATGGGGGCGGGAGGTGGGTGCAGGTAAGACCTGTGAATATAGGGAGTTAAAACACACAGCACAGGATGCGGCAGGAACCCCAAGGGAAGGGTCATGGCCCAGAAGCTGAGCCTCCTCGGGCAAGTCGGCTCACCTTCTGGGCTTCAGTGTCCTCATCAGAGATCAGGGCAGTGTTTTTGTTTGTTTGTTTTGTTTTGTTTTTTTATAGCAAAGTGGAGATTTACTGAAGAACAAGTGCAGATTCCCGTGTGGGGAGGAGGAGAGAGTGCCCCAGGGCAGGGTTTTAACATGAAAATTATTTAATCCTACGCAGCACTCTAGGTCGAGATGGGGGGCTTAGGTGGATGCTGCTGGTCTTGGGGTTTTCCCTCGAGGAGTCTGAGATAAAGTGGCCTTTATCTCGGATACGCCTCCCTCCAAGCCAGAACCCAGAGAGGGCCCTGAGGCCCGGCCCTGCTCTGCAGGCGGGAGTAGCCGCCAGAGGTTCCACAGCTGTGCCCTCCCTGCCGTGGAGCAGCGTGGAATCTGGGCTGTACGTCTGCAAGTGTAGGGCAGGCCTTTCAAGGAGCAGATGTCAGGTACCTCTGTGCTTTTTCCAAAGTGGAAATTCCAGTTCTGGACGAACTGACCCTTTCAAACATTTACCAGCTAATCAGCAAGCCTCAAGGCCGACCGAGGAGGAGGCCGCGCGCGGTCATATAAACACCCAAGTTCTCCAAAGGACGCCAGGCCTGTGGGCTCTGTCGTCCTCTCGGTGCTCCCAGTGTGTGGAGCCCATTTCTGACAGGGCAGGGGTGGGGAACCTTGCCTTCTGCCAAGGACCACTTAGCTATTTATAACATCGTTCTCAGGCCATACAGAATGATCAGCTTAGGAATTAGCTGCTATATTTGGTCAAACATTTAAGGAACTCCCCCCTAATGCCTTGGCAGGGCCAGCCCAAAGGATTTCTCAGGCCTTATATGGCCCACGGGCTGATGGTCCCTACCTACCTCTGTTTTAAGGAGGAGAACTTCTTTCTCTTTGGAGAATTTGGGTTTACTTTTTCTTTGAAAGCAAAAATGAATGTTCCCGTTCTTCTACTAAAGTGGAAACCCTTAACATGTCCCGGTTCAGAATAGCACCTGATCAAGAGTTAAAAGCCTGCGAGGGTTCGGTAAAGTGCATGTCCGCCCGGGATAATGACGACACAGTTCGTCTGTCTGCTGGCTTCCTGACACCGGGTCATTACAGAATCATGACCTAAGACCCCAACGATTCGCGGGGTTTGTTTAGCTGCTTCCTTTTGTTTGAAGGAGTGCAGTCCCTGTCACAGTCTTATTGTAACCGAGTGAGACACATCCGTTCCCTAAACCTGAAGACTAATTCTCTTCTTCTCGAGTCCTCAGCTCCCAAGTTAAAAGTATGAATGTGAGCATCCATATATTGGCTATGTCGTTGCCGTGGCTCTCGAACTAAGTCCCCTCTAGTTAAACATACGGCAAAAAGTTGTTCTCATTGCACATCGTGAACAGTCAGCTTCTCACTTAGGTTAGAGTCAGTTTTTAGAAACCAGCAATAAGAAATTTGCAGGCATTCTGTAGAGCTCGCTGTGTGAAGCCCGAGTATTCTAAGTCTAAGAACCAGTGCTTCCGTAAAAAGCTGAGATCAAACTTTTCCTGCATCTGTTTACTAAAATCACTGTAGCCATTGAGGTCCAGGGCATTTCCTGGGATTGATGACTGGCTCAAGGCATAGCTCCAGGTGGCCATCTCCTCCAGCTGGCACCATTCCCGGGGGAATGCCATGTGCCCATCCCGGTCCAGGCCTCGGCGCTTAACTATCAACACGGGCTGTCTGACCGCCCTCCTTGACGGGACCCCGAGCGCTGTGTCCCCGAAGTCCACTGGTGCCCATGCTGTTCTGGACTTCTGGAGAATGCCCTCACACCCTAATGCTTCAGTTCCCTTCTAACATCGCGAGCTCAGAAAATGAAGAGCCTGTTACTTTTCAGGGTGGGGACCCTTCTTTCTGCCAAGGGCCATTTGTATAGTTATAAGATCATTCCAGGGCCGTACGAAATCATCGACTTAGAATTAGCCCGCTGCACTTGGTCAGCATTTCATGAACTCCCCCCTGATGTCTTGGCAGGGCCAGACCAAAGGATTTCACGGGCCTCTCGCGCCCGCAGGCTGGGCGTTCCCCACCGCCGCATTTAAAGGCATGGACTCCGGTTATTAGGACATTAATAAGCGAGTCGTGTATGGGACTGGCTGGAGAATGAATGCGCTTGAGGATTAACAAAGATGGAGTGTGTGATTTTTACTCCTGTGAAGTGCCTGGGTTTTGTTTTTCACTGCGGGGAGGGGCGCGATGGTCGCTCTGATTCGCTCTTTAACTCTTCCTCTTGAACGGCTGTGCTCAACGTCAAGGGTAGGTTTAGTTCCCTTTCCCCCCACGAGCTGTTGTCATCTAAGATGGTCCAGCTATTGGTGCGACTTCCCAGCTCCCAGGTGGCGATCATGTGGTGCGTTTTCCAAGGTTTATGGGGCCTGTTCTGCATCCTCCTGGTTGGTCTCTGCAGCTTCACAGCATTTTTCCTGCCCCAGAAAACAGTCCTTCCTTCGGCTTAGAGAGATGACCGAGATTTCCAACGTTGGTCTTTGTAACTTAACTTACACAACTGTAGGATACTGATAGGAGCTTAGATTTGAAGTATCGTGGTGGTGTTGCCTAAGTGTGTGTATAGACTGTGCCCCTCTCCAGGACCAAACAAAAAAATGCGAACATGAGCTGCCCGGAAGGCACTTGGAAGCGTCCGTCAGCTTGTGACAAAGCTGCAAGTCAGTTGCACTCACTTGACCCTAACCCCGATTATTTCCAGAAATACTTTTAAGGAATTCCGAAAGTGGAAAGTCTATTAGTGGAAAGATTCCGGAGTCAGCGGGGCATGTCCGCTGCTTCTGTTTCATTGTCTTCAGTGGGGGCCAGGGTTGTGCTCACAGTTTCCGAGCTGGGGGTTGGAGCGGCCTCCCTGGGGGTGTGCATCCCTCCTGACCTCGCCTGGAGAGGCCAGTGCTGCTTGCCCTGGGAGGCCAGGCTCACTCCGTCTGTCCTTCCATCTGTCCGTCCGTGTTGCGCTGTGGGCGGGAAAAGGAGCTTCTGTCTATTCATGTGATAGTTTTATTTTGCATTTGAAAGTAGGCTGGAGGGGTACTCCTTTCCACTAAAGATGGATCACACCCACCCCTCCACCCCCATGAAAAGGTGGATACAGCTGGGCTGGTGTGGCTCAGTGGTTGAGCATCAACCTACAAATGGGGAGGTGCCGGTTTGGTTCCTGGTACGGGTCGCAGACTCAATCCCCAGTAGGGGGCATGCAGGAGGCAGCCGATCAATGATTCTCTGTCATCATGGATGTGTCTCTCTCCCTTCCTCTCTGAAATCAATAAAAATGTATTTTAAATATATATGTATATACTTTTTAAAAAAGATGGATACAGACTTTTATAAATGTGAAAGGAGTAGTGTGTTAACAGCTGTAGCTATTGTGAGAACTTCTTTACTATAATTATCTGGAGCTTATTAGGATAACTGCTCTGTTTAAAACGGATATTTTCCTGATTTTTATTGATTTAAAATATATTTTTATTGATTTTTTTTAGAGAGAGAGGAAGGGAGATGGACAGCGAGAGAAAAACATCATTGATGAGGAGCGGGCAGCCCGCCAGGGGTAGAGCCTGCAAGTCGGGCGTGTGTCCCGACCAGGAACCGAACAGCGACCTCTTGGTTCCTGGGTCGACGCTCAGCCACTGAGCCACACCAGCCGGGCCCAGATTTCTGAAATGTTAATTTGTGGCTACACTTCTCTTCCTGCTGCAGGGATGTTTGCTCTGCTTTATGGAGAGTTCATAGTGGTGGGGAAGCTAAATTCATTCGCTTTAAGGATGCAACTTCTTCCATTCGTTCCAGAAGCAGTTACTGAGCATCTGATAACCTGCTCTTGTACTGGGGAATCTCTACAATTTCCCACTTGGCAAGTAGTCCCATTGGCAAGGTTTTGGCCTCATTAAATATTAAAACTAGATAAAAATAAAGAAAGTTGAAAGGTAATGTTTTAGAGTAGTCCTTTTGGGGGGAAATCTGTACCTTCACTCTTCCACAGGTGAGTTATTTTAAACTCAGGTGTGTTATTTTAAATTGATATAAACCACATCTGCATCAGCTCACTATTAAGTCAGATCCAAGAAATAGAAAAAGAAGTATTTGCTGCCCGAGGAGAAAGGAAATCCCATTGATCTAAACCCTGAGTCCTGTGTCCCCCGGATTTGAAAATCCGGCTCCCTCACAGATGACACACAAGCAAAAGGCCCTTCACGCTCTCGGCCTGCAAACGGGCCTGAGGCTCAAAGAGCCCTCCTTCCCGCAGGGCTGCCAGAGGTGAGGAAGGAGGCGAAAATGTGCTCCCTGGAAGGCTGACAGATTTAAGAGAGAATCAGGTAGTGCTTCTGGGAAAAAAGGAAAGGAATTTGGAAAGGAATGCCACGGATGGCAGAGATAAATGTTGCTTGTGAGTAATTCACTTACCAAATGAGCTGTCAAGACCAGTTGGGCAGATTGTAATTATCAGTTCCTCCACGTTTTACTCCTGTCCGGTTGGCCCAGGTGACTCAGGTGTCCCCCCACTTCACCCGCACCTTCCTCTCCTAGCACAGCGGCTGCCGTCTCTAGAGATAAGCATGGCTCCCTCCGGCAGTTCTGAGGTCACCGTCCCATCCTCTCACCGACTCTGTGGTTATGAAGTAGATAGGGTGCGATCCTTACTAATAACCCAGATGTACCTGGAGCTTTAGCATGGTCTACCTGCCGGCAGCCTCCGCATGGCCTGGGAGCTGATCGATAGATCGCGTGGAATCTCGCCAATCTGTTCCCCCGGATCCAGCTTTAACAAGATTCCCGGGTGATTTGTGTGCACAGAACATCTTGATGAGCAGTGGTCTGTGGTCTCTCACCTCAGCTCACACAGCCCTTCAAGAGTGATGGTGATGATTCCCATTCCCGGCCAAGGTGGGCGGGTGTTGGCTAACTCACTGAAGGTCTAGGAACTGGTAGGCAACCATGGCTGGCCCATCGGATCTGAGTCTCCGCTTTTGAATTCATTTGTTGATTCCAAGGTTCTTATCAGCTGTTCAAATAAAAGAACCCGGTAAGGAAAAGGTGATACAACAGATGCATACCACTGCCTTACCTGGTTTTCTAGCACAATCAGAGAAAACCTGTTAAGACACAGGGAAAGCCCGGCTGGTGTGGCTCAGTGGTTGAGTGTCCATCTATGAACCAGGAGGTCATGTCAGATTCCCCATCAGGGGCCCATGCCTGGGTTGTGGACTTGATCCCCAGTGTGCGGCGTGCAGGAGGCAGCCGATCAGTGATTCTCTCCCATCATGGATGTTTCTATCTCTAAATATATTTAATTAAAAAAAAAGAAAACAGAGTGAAATTAAAAAGCAGAAACAATAGAATATAATAGACCCTTGAACAATGCGGGGGTCAGGGGCACCTCTCTCCCCCCTCGTCCCACCTCCACAACCAGAAATTCATGAGTAACTTTTGACTCTCCAGAAAACTTAACTGCTCGTGGCCAGCTGTTGGCTAGAAGCCTTACTTAGGACATAGCAGCCGATGAACACATCCTGAATGCTGCGTGTGTTATGTACAGTAAAACGAGCTAGAGAAAGGACCGTGAGTGAGGGCGTCGTAAGAGGAGATACAGCTCCATCTCGATTAGAAGCATTCCTCACGGGAGTGGGCTCCGCGGTTCCTCGCCGAGCTGTTGGAGGATCTGCTGTGCCCCGCTGGGCCTGGGGACTGTACCCGCCTCCACCGAGAAGCCGTGTCTCATCGCGGCAAGAGCAGGTCAGACCCCGCCAGAGCTCAGTCGCCCCGAGCCGCCCTGGGGCCAGAGGCGAGGCCTGGGCCCGTGTCCTCAGGGCGTTGTGAGTTGTGTTTTGAAAAGCGAGTGAGATGTTTCCTGTCCCGTTACTGTCTTTGCACAGAATGTTTTCCGTTGGAAGAACGGCCGGTCTGACGCGCGAGCCCTAGCCCCAGCCTCCTTCTCTGTGACTCTCCGGTCCTTCTCGCGGGACGTCCATGTTCTCCAATAGACGGGGACGCCCAGGAGCCCCAGGCCCCCTCCCCGTTGCCTCAGAAGGCCCGCCCTGTGGGTGCTGCGTGTACCCCAGATCTCCTTGTCCTCTCCTCTGCTTTTCTCTGAGATTTGCACGTGCCCCGTTCCAGCGGGGCTGCCTCCACGCCCGCCTCCGGGCTCCCGCTTCTCCTCGCGGAGCCCGGGCACATGTCAGGAGCTGCAGGGTGCAGGGAGGCCCAGTGGCCTCCAGCGGATTCACACAAGTTCCACTAGAATGAAATCAGTAGCTTTTCACAAAAGATTAGGTTTTATCCGGAACGGCTTGGGACTGAGGGAGCAGCCATAATACTGGGGTCTTAAAACATTACGACAGTTCTTGCAGCAGTAACTTGGGGGAGTTCTAACGTCCGTATTCTAGGAGTGGGGCCTGGATTTGGCGAGATCCTGTGTTACGGTATTTGTGGCTCCCGGAGGCATAATTGAGCTGTAATTTTCCAATTCTTGACTTTGTCTTGGAGATTGTATAAGGCAACAGGGTTTCACTCGCAGTTGGTGTGTACTAACATGTGCTTGGAGAGTCCGGGGGACTGGCTGCTGTTTGAAGCAGCAGAACCCCCCTAGGACTCCGCGTGGTCTCTTACGAAACAGACATGATTGACAGGACGCTGCAGGCTTCCTTCCCTCCAGTTTAGTCTGCCCTCCGAACAGTCACAGTATTCAGCCACTGCAGTCCTAATAGGATCACTTCTCGGGCTTTTCCTGTGATTAATTCATAATCACTAATTAATAATGCTATTGATTTTATTCAGGCGGCTCATCTGGAATGTCATTTTCTACTTTGTGACATTCTTTCTGACAGAGATTGTCCATATTCCATCTTGAACGGACACCCCGAGGTTTTCTGCTCTAGGAGGGAAGAGACTTGCGGGCTGTTTCTGTCTCGTTGCCTGGAGGTAGCAGTTTAAAACCGTGTCGCCGCAGAAGCACGAGACATAAACACAAGGGCGATAAGGTTATGAGGGGCTGATGGCGCTGGCTTCACGGTGCTCGTTCACATGCTGGTTTTTTATAATTAACCGTGGGATAGCCACTGCACTGGGGGTGTCACTGTCTTCCCCAGGGTTTCGTGAGGGAAGGGGGATGGGAGCGTTCCAGGTGCGGGTCCCGAGTTATTTTTAAATTTTTGAACAGGGTCCTGGAATCATGGGTCCTGTTCCCAGCATTTGACTGTTATCTCCAGGAATGGACTTGAGGACCGCTGTGGGGATGGGAGTGACCGTGGAGGGGCAGGCCAAGGGGAAGGTCCGTTCCTGAAGGCTCGTGCTGAGCACCTGCTGAGAGAAACCGCACGGGGTACCTGGTGCCGTCAGGGAGGAAGGAGAGGGTCTCGCCTTGGGAACGTGTGCACAGGTGTTCCCGTCTGAGAAATGGGACCGTGTGGGCCTAGCCCAGACCACACGCTCGAACCTGGACGTGTGCGAGGAGCGTATGGAGTGGAAAAATAGCATCTTGCCTTGTCAGCAACGCCCGCCTCGTCCCGGCTCTCACCCGGGGCGCCGGGAGCCTCAGTGGCGAGGAGTCCCAGCCCCGCTGGCCGCCGGCTCCCCACCCCGCAGGGGGCTGCGCTGCGGGTCCCCAGGATGTCAGATTCAGTGCTGGGCCTCGGCCCAAAGCAGGTGCAGCTGTGCAGGGTGCATCGCATTTAATCGTAGGCCCCAGGGGTGCTGAGGCCCAGCACTGCGTTCACCCCTGGCCTGGGGGTCGTGCTCTGAGCAGCCAATTCCCAAGGCTCCCGGGAGTCATGCTTCTCGGTCTGCAGAGCTTTCCCTGCGTGACTTCCTGCTAAGGAAGCTCTGCAGGGGCTGGGAGAGGTGGATGATGGGACACGGATACAGGCTTCGGGTCAGGGGCTGGGAGAGGTGGGTGGAGGGACATGGATATAGGCCTGGGGCAGGGGCAGGGGCTGGGGGAGGTGGATGGTGGGACATAGTCACAGGCCTGGACCAGGGGCTGGGAGAGGTGGGTGGAGGGACATGGATACAGGCCTGGGGCAGGGGCTGGGAGAGGTGGGTGGAGGGACATGGATACAGGCCTGGGGCAGGGGCTGGGAGAGGTGGATGATGGGACACGGATACAGGCCTGGGGCAGGGGCTGGGAGAGGTGGATGATGGGTCACGGATACAGGCCTGGGGCAGGGGCTGGGGGAGGTGGATGATGGGACACAGATACAGGCCTGGGGCAGGGGCTAGGAGAGGTGGATGATGGGACATGGATACAGGCCTGGGGCTGGGGCTGGGAGAGTGGGGTGGAGGGACACAGGCACAGCCCTCATCCTGGGAGACTTGCTCACAGTCTTTTCGGGGAGGCAAACAAGCTCCGCGAAGCATAAACCCTGAGGGGAAGGGGTGGGGGAGTCCCGTGATGCTCTGCACAGAGTGAGCAGAGTAAAGGCGGAGGACGGGCTGAGGTGCCCACCCACGGGTGACAGCCGGTGGCCCTTGGAGGCCGGGCAGCTTCCAGGCTCACCTGCTGCCGAGGAGCAGGCAGGCGCCAGGGCCGGGCCAGGGCCTCGCCTGCTTGGCTGTAACCTGAAGATGGAGAAGCCTGTGCCGAGGCTTTCCAGGAAACGGGGAGGACGCGGGGCTTGGGTGTCAGCAAAGAGAAGGGACCGGCTAGCTCAGGGCGGCCGCGTGGCCCGGCTTCCAGGCGTTGGCACTGGCTCAGGACGGAGGCGGCTGAATGCTGTCACGTTTGGGTTCTTTTTCTAACACGAGGCCCTGCTCCGGGCACCCTCCCTGCGAGGCTCAGTGCTGACCCTGGTCGGCCTCGTGGGCGCAGGTGGCCCCTGGTCTGGCCTCGTGGGCGCAGGTGGCAGCCCCTGGTCTGGCTTCGTGGGCGCAGGTGGCCCCTGGTCTGCCTCGTGGGCGCAGGTGGCCCCTCTCTGCCTCGTGGGCGCAGGTGGCAGCCCTGGTCCCCAGTCCCCCCCGGCTGCTGGGTGGTGGAGGACATGCTCCCTGGGCCCTTAATTAAAGGAAAAGTGAACCAGCGCTGATGCAGGGCTCCGGCTGGGGAAAGCACCATAAAGAGGCCTGTGAAGCGCCCGGCAAAGGGAAGCAATTACTACACGGAGGTGCTTTGTGGGGTCCCCCCACCCCCGCCCCGAGGTTCCGCAGGCTGCTCAGCAGGCCTTGCCCAGGCACCGGGGCCTCCCGGAGCCACTGGCCGCTGGGGAGTGACGTGACGGGCCTGGAGGTAACACCAGTGACATAGGAGCCAAGAGGGCAACCAAGGACAGGCAGCAGGACGAAGAGACGGGGCGAGCGGCTGAGGCACCGCCAGGCGCAGGGGGACGGGGAGCAAAGCGTCCCGTGAGCTCTCGCCGACCGAAGGCCATAGCGCAGGCAGGTCGCTCAGCTTCTCGCGGGCAAGTTCGACGGCGGGGATCCCGCCCTGTGAGGAAGGAGTGCTCCGTGGCTGACTTAGAAGCCATTTCCATCGTGAGATCATTGGCAGGCGAGGGAAAGTAGAGGGATTGTAAACAACTTCCTGCTGAGCCTCCGTTTTCTCCTAAAGCTACGACGGAGGACCCCCAAATTCACAACGTTTTTATAAACACAGGCGAAGGGATGGAAACATGTAAAGACATCAGTAGGAAATCCCACATCTATGGGGAAAGTGAAATAATGATCAAAAGGCAAAGAAGAAAAACTGAAGTTTAGAGAAAAATGCGTATTAAATCCTAAGCTTCCCGCTTGGAGCCAGTGTGTCACTCACTAAAGATAAAAATAAAATTATATCCTCAAGCTCTCATTTGCTCCTCAGTTGTATCAGGAAGAGGGTAATTTTTACTCTCTATGAATGTTGAAAGGATTCATTTTGGGCTAAGGAGTAAATTTTAAACAGAAAAAAGCTGAAATGACGTAAGTATTCGTGTCTTCAGTGTTCCAATAAAAGTATCCATGTCATTGAGAAACATACCATGTGATTTTTTTTTCTGACGATCAAGAATGGAATTGATCTCTTTATTTATAATTTTCGTTAGAATGTGGTGATACCAGTAAACCCCCAAATTTCTAAGTGTCTTTAAACAAGCAAATATCTGAATGATCTGGAATGCGCAGCCAGGATCTGTTAAACATCCATCAGTCAAGCAACACAGATGAGCAGATTATAAATGACAGGGTTTTCTCTTTTCAGTAAATAGTTTTTAGAACGGGCTCACGGCCACTTGCCAGCCAGGGACGATCTTATCCAGACGCAGTAAAGCCCGTGGAGCTTCCCGGCCGTGTCTTGCCTCCGACCGCGATGCTCTGTTCGCTGCTGATGCGAGAGGGATTATGTCATTCTCCTCACTCTCTCTGCCTGTTCGACAGCTAGAATACTGTTCAGCTGATAGGCATCGCCGGAGAGTTGACATGTCAGTCTGACTTGAAACCCACTGGTTCAGAGATGAGGTCGGTCTGTAAGGAGTACGTGCATTATGAAGTATGAACAGTGATTAGAATATCAGCCTTCACCGAGTTGCTTGGTATCGGGGCCACGCGTCTCATTCCCAAAGCTTGCCTCCCCCTGGCATGCCAGCAGCTAACACAGATGGTTGGGGAGGGGAGAAACGCACCCCCCCCCTTTTGCCTTTCTGTAGTTCTCCCGGGCTGGACGAGTAATAAAGTCATAAAATGAACACAAGACTAGATGAACAGGAGAAAAGACAATTTAATAACGTGCGCGCGGGAGAGTAACCGTATGTGATGCTCAGATCACATAACATGCGGCTCAAAGAAATGGGAGAACGGGTCACCTTTGAAAACTCTTCAGACAAGTAAGCGGTACATGGTGGGGAGATGGGCAGCGCGGAGAGAGCCGGCGCTCCCTGGAAAGGACTCGGGGCCAGGTTTATGGGTGCCCTGCAGGGAGGAGTTCAAGCAAAGCAGTAAATTAGCAACGAGGCCATCCGCTCTGAGGGCAGAGACTGAGGAGGGAGGGAAGGTGCCCTCCGGCACAGGCTGCTGGTCAGGTGCCCTGCGTTCGGAGGAGTCGGCCCGCCATTGTGGGATCCTCGGGGGTGACCTGTCATGGGCCCCTGCACTGTGTCACACGTTACTGTGCGTCCTCGTGTACACAATCCCGCCTAATCCCCATACAGTCTTGTCGGCTGGAGAGAGTGAGTCGCCTGCCCCAGGAAGCACAGTTAGCAACAATGACAACAAGAGTCCCAGGTCTGTCCCATGCCCACATATTCAGCCGGTATTTACGGTGCACCTACTATGTGCTGGTCACTGGTGACCCAGCCTAGAACACAAGCAAAGTTCTCGTTTCTCACGGACTTGGCATTCAAGTGGGAGTGACAGACACTCAAACTAACCAAAATATCGGTAAAACAGGCAGCAGTGCCCGGCGGGTGTGGCTCCGTGGTTGACCTATAACCAGGAGGCCACAGTTCGATTCCCGTCAGGGCTCATGCCCGGGTGCAGGCTCGATCCCCAATGTGGGGCGTGCAGGAGGCCGCCGATCCATGATTGATGTTTCTACCTCTCTCCCATTCCCTCCCTCACTGAAGTCAATAAAAAGTAAACCTAAAAAGGACTGGGTGGCGCCTCCCCCCGACCTGCGGCCTCCTCCTGGTCAGTGGGCCCCACACGCAGTCGCCCTGCCCGTGACCCCAGTGGGGCTCGGCGGGACCCTCGGCAGCTGGAGCCGTGACCGGCCGGCGCCTCTGCTCTTGTGACCGAGTGGTCACCTTGGGGTGCGCCCTGGGCCGCAGGTGTCCCTGATGGAAAGGCTGGGGAAGG
This sequence comes from Murina feae, assembly GCA_004026665.1. Classification (NCBI taxonomy): domain Eukaryota; kingdom Metazoa; phylum Chordata; class Mammalia; order Chiroptera; family Vespertilionidae; genus Murina; species Murina feae. The sequence continues at coordinate 13,129 of PVJC01010817.1, read as the reverse complement.
TGAGTGAGGGTGGAAGGGCATGGGCTCTGTTCTTGCCGTGGGGACTGGAGTGCTGACACCTGAGTCCTCACCTGGGGAGGTGGGCGAGGTCCTGGGAAGAGAGGGGCGGAGTCCCAGGGCCGAACTGGCCTTCGTCCCCAGGCTGGGTCCCCGTCTGTCTTTCTGGTCTCCTCGGTGCTGGGTGTTGTGTCACCATCAGGCTTGGTTCAGTTGACTCTGAGCCTGATGCTGCATGAGGGAGAGGTACCGAGGTCCCCCCCCACCCCTCCCCACACACACACACGCACACACACGCCTCCTGAGGAGGCCGGGAGGTATAGGTGGAATCCAGAGGAAATATTAACAAAGGGGGCACTGGTTTGTGAACCGCGCAGTCCGTGTTTGTGGTGCTAAAGAAGCGAGATCAGCAGAAAGCCAGCCCTGACCTCCCTGGGCCGGGGGCGAAGTCGCCTACACCCGACCAGCCGCCCAGTCAGCTGCCGCAGGGGCTCCTGGGGAGACCTGTAGAGCCCCTCTGCCCCAAACTCCTGGCAAAAATGTCTGCAAATCAGCTTTTGACAAATCAAATATGTGTAAAGGAGATGGCAGCGTGTACACGGAGGGAGATTCTGTGTTTAGAGCCTGTCTGTCCTTGATACGCTATCGGGTCAGCCTGTTTAGACGCGACACACTCGCTCTGCTTGCCGTGCCTGCTGCCATTTCTGTTGGAATTTACATGTTTTAAGGATGCGTAGATGTTTGTATACATGCGCCCGTGTGTATGTACGTTTATGTGTGTGTGTGTGTGTGTGTGTGTGTACACACGCCGTATCTTTTACAATCGCTGACTTACTGTGATGTGTAAAGTAATGAATCTGACTCAGAGTATTTCAACCTGTGATGGGAACTTTCTAATTGCTCTCGGGCTGTTTTGTCTTTTCTAAAAATAATTTTTGAATCTTTTTCAATTACAGTTGCCCTACACATCTTAGTTTCAGGTGTACAGCGTAGCGAGCAGACGTTGATAACAGCTTGCAAAGTGATCCTATTTCATCTTTTTTTTCCCCATAATCAGAATCGCCCTTCGGAAACGCACGGTTGAGTGTTTTTGAGAGTGAGACCGTGCTCGTGACTTTCACTCATTCTGTCCTTTACGAAACTCTGTTCTTGGGACGTTGCCTCTTTTGCCCACTGCTTTGTTGCCAGTGCCTGGAAAAGAATACAAGTATTTTATAGTACCTTTCTAAAAATACTTTTATTGATTTCAGAGAGGAAGGGAGAGAGAGATTGAAACGTCAGTGATGAGAGAGAATCATGCATCGGCTGCCTCCTGCACACCCCACACTGGAGATCAAGCCCGCAACCCGGGCCTGTGCCCTGAGCAGGAATCGAACCCGGGACCCTTCAGTCCGCAGGCCGATGCTCTATCCACTGAGCCAAACTGGCCAGGGCTGTAATAATATTTTAAGGTTGATTTATCGTCTTTGCCTGCTTAGCCCTGAGCAGAAAGACTCTAAGTATTTAGCCTTCATTTGAAGAAATGAAAACGAATTTTTTAGATGTCAGGGTTAGAAATAAAATCTCCAATTAGCACATATGGGGGAGGGCGGAGCCACTTCGCTTAACTCTTGGTTGCGCACCCACTGTGTGCCTGGCCCTGTACTGAGCCCTAAGGGTCGGATGGTGAAGACGAAGCCGCGTTCTCCACTGTGTGTCCCAACTTAATGCGTTCTCCTCTGTCGGTTCCCCGCGCACAGTGGGAGTCACACCTGCGCCCCCGTAGGTCACCAGCCTCGCTAAACGCGGTGAAGGCAGCAGAGCCTCCTAGAGCAGGTGGGGTCTGGCTGGCAGGTGTGCCCTCCAGGGCTGGGTTAGGATGGGCCCGCCTGGGGTCACCAGGCCTGGACGGCAGCCCCTCTGGCTTCAGGTCCAGGCCGGCATTCACCTCCCTCCCGCAAGCCCACTCAGCTTCTTCCCTTTCTCCTTCCCTGGAACCCCCGCCCCTCCTCCCTCTGTCCTTGGCTCACCCTGCAGCCCCACCACCACTCAGAGAAACCCTCCACGGAGGTCCACCCCGATGCCACAGGGTCACCCAGCACGAGTACTTGCTCCCAGTACAGAGTCAGCACGCGCTGTGGCGTGTCCCAGGGAAGGAGCCCGGCCTCGGGGCTCCGTGTTGTGCTTCTAGTTTGGGTTCAGGGAAGAGTTCCTTCGGCGCTCGGTCTGGCTCTGCCGTCCCGCCGTCTGCTTGGTTCTGGGTGACCTGGCCTCTCCTCACCTCCTGTGTTAACTGGATGCGGATGAGGACGCAGCGTATGTGCGTGCGGAACAGCAGCGACTTGCCTGCGATTTGATGGGTCACAGGCTCCAGGCGCCTGTGACCGTCCCAGCTTTGCCCCGACAGCCCGGGCTCACAGCGGTGCAACGCTGTTCGGGAACTTCCGTGGGTGCTGGTTAAGCTCAACCTCCGTGGGGTCGTTTTCTTTGAAACTTGGAAAATACGCCGTGCGAGGGCGAGGACAGCTAGGGAGGGATGGAGCCCGCCTGTCTGCTTCCTCGGCCTCTGCGCCCCCTGCTCCCCCCGCTTAGGGCCCTTTCTTTGTTCTCACTTCAAGGCCTGCGGGGAGCAGTGCAGCTCTCCCAGAATGTCCCAGGGCGGAGGCTGTTCCCACTCAGTGGGCAGACCCTGCGTGTTGAATGTTCCTGGCAAGAGGGGGACAGGCAAGAGGGGAGACCCTGCCGTGCCCGCCAGGCCCCCGGGGGTGGAGGCCACGGGGCAGTTTCAGGCCTCACCTCCTGGCGTGGGCACTTGGGGGGACTTTCTTTGTTTGTTTTTAAACGTTCTCTCCCGTGGGGATGAGGCCCCGGTGGAGCGAGGGTGGGGGCGTGGTGCCCGAGGTCTAAGGGGGCAGCCGTGGGCATGGATGTCGGGCGCGGGTGGGAGGGGCTCTGGCAGTGGACGGGGTGAGGGGTGCGGGCGGGCAGGGCGGGGCGTGTGCGTGGGGCACGTGGCACGGGAGAGGCTGAGGTGGGAACTCGCCAGCTTACAGCTGGTCACTGACGCCGCACAGGCAGGTGGTTTTGCTTGGAAGTCGCAGCGGGAGACGGGACGAGGACCCCGAGAAGCGAGCGTGTTTGCAGGCAGCGGAGAAGGAGAGCTGGCAGGGCGGGGGGACGGGCACGTAGGGGGTGAGGGGGGATGCTCGTCGATGCCCTGACCCCGCGCACTGCGTGTGGCAGCACCCCGAGGCTCACGGGTGGGAGCCGCTGCTCTGGCAGCAACGGCTGACTCTCGCTTCCCTCTTCCTCTATCGGGGTCCTCACACTGCGGCCCGCGGGCCACAGGCGGCGGCCGAGGACGTGTATCCGGCCCGCCGGGTGTTTTTGCTTCAAAATAAGATCTGTGCAGTGTGCATAGGAGTTTGTTCATAGTTTTTTTTAAACTATAGTCCGGCCCTCCAATGGTCAGGGACAATGAACTGGCCCCCCGTTTAAAAAGTTGGAGGACCCCTGCAAGTATTCCCCGACACCCTTTCAGCATTCCACCAGACGCTCTGCCTCCAGACCTCCGACCTCCTGACCTCCGTGGGGGATGGAGGCGAGGGCAGAGGCCCCTGGCCTGGGCCTCCCCTGGGAGGAGTCTGGTCCCTTTCCGCCCCCCGGGGCCCAGGAGGGGACGCTGTGGCTTCTGCAGGTGCTCACAGCCACCTCCCAGCAGGGCCTAACCAAGGCAGACACACACAGAAAGGCGATTTCGGGGTGAAAGCGCTAGGGTGCCGGGCCCTGCTGTTTACTCGTCTCCACTTTATACAGGAAACAGGGTGCTCTAAAGCAGGGGCGGGGAACCTTATTGCCAAGGGCCCTGCCATCCCCGGCCACACAACATTATCCATTTGAAAACCAGCTGCTCTGTTGGGCCAGACATTTAATTCGCTCCGCCCTGATGCCTTGGCAGGGCCAGACCGCAGGACTTCGGGGCCTGATGCGGCCCGCGGGCCAGAGGTTCCCCACCGTATGAGCAGTGAGGCCAGCCAGGCCTTTTGTTCCAGGAGTAAATGTTGTGGCTCCAACAAACAACTCTGAAGGGCTTGTGTGGTTGCTGCCTTTGGATATTTTTAAATTTAAAAACTGTTTCCTAGTTTAACACAGGAACACGCTACAATTTAAAAATACGCCATAAAAATAGCCTTGCCTCCTCCGTCTCGGTCCCCACCTCCCTCCCTGGAGACAGCCCCTGCTGTGCTTCCTCGGGAATTCCTGCAAATCAGACGTCAATATGCGGCTTCGGGCTCGTCGCTTGCATCCCATCTGGGTGTCGAGAGGCAGTTTTCTTAGCTGTTCGGGTGCGTGGAGGCTGCTCAAAGGTCTGGGAAGAGTCAGACCAGGTGGGGGAGGGTGGACTGTGCCTGGGACATGGATCCTGACCGGGAGGGAGCTTGGGACTCGTGTACATCGTGGAACCCACGGCCCGGGGACACGTGAAAGTCACACGCACGGTTACTTGGCGCTCGCTCTGCCTGCAGAGCCATGGCCTCGGGGATAGGGCGACACCTGGAGTTCTCGCGGTGTCCTCTCGGGGGCGCTTCTGGGCCCTTCGCGTTCTCACTGAAGCCTGGAAGCCACGGGTGCCTGTGGCTCCTTCACTGGCCCCGCAGGCAGGCGGTGTGGTCCCCCAGGACGGCGGGCAGCGGTCCCCGGCCCCAGGTGAGGTTCAGCATCCATCCATCCATCCAGCTGTCAGGTGAGCATCCCGCCCCCAGACGGGGAGAGGGGTCGCCCCGGGCGTTGGCGTTGGCATTAGAAGCCACTCTGGTTACAGCGGAGAAGCTCCTGAGCTGGCACCCCTCCCCCACCCCGTGGGCAGGCCCCTCCGAAGCCCCTAGCCCCTGCCCCGGCCCTGCCCCGCGTACCTCTCGGCCTCGGTGCGCACCTTACACCAGCCGTGCTCTTAGCTGGGCGGCCAGCGAGAGAGCTCGGACCCCCAGCCAGGGGGGCTCTGAGTGGTGTTGGCCGGAGTCCAGCCCCGACACCTCAGCCCCAGGCCACAGGCTGCTTCCCGGTCGGCTGGACGCTCTTCTGAAGTGAGCACGGGGTCCGCGGTTTCTGCAGATGGAGTCACTGTGCCACATAAACAGTAAGGTGTCCACCGGGCCACACGGGGCTTGCCGCGGCTCCAGTTTTTCAGACAATAACAGCCTTTTGTGTGGGCGACCGCACGTTCTCCCAGCAGCCCTTTGCGACAGTAAACATGGGTTATGGTGCGCATATTAATCATAGGTGCAGACATTGGGTCTCCTGCACACCCCTCCTGGGGATCGAGTCCTGGACCGGGGCATGAGCCCTGACCAGAAGGGAACCGGGAACTCGGTGGATCGACACGCGGACACTAAGCCACATCGGCTGGGTCCAGCTCCCCCTGCTTCGGTGTGGCCTCATCTGGATCACATCCGCAGGACCCTGTTCCCATTACTGCCACAGTCTGAGGTGTGGGGGCCAGGACTTTAACGTGTGGGTATTTGGGGGACCCGGTTCACCCCACGACTGCAATACGGTGGGTCGGGCCCAATAAGAACAGGCAAGAGAAAAGATGTGGCTCAGCATACAGCTGTGAAGGTTTGTATGCTTGCCTGTTTTGTTCCTTAGAACCAGATTTTCAATCGTCTACGCGACAAAAGACAGCCGTTTGTGAGTGTGCAGTTTAGCGAGTTTTGACAAATCTGTGTACCCGTGGAACCGTCGCCCCGATCGAGATGCAGATCCCTCCCATCTCTGCCAGCTTTCCCGCGTCCCTCCCCGCCCCACGCCCAGCCCCGGGGCACCTGCCGCTGAACATCGGGGTGCGTGTATCTCCTGCGCGCAGTTTCATACACATGGAGTTACACGGTGTCTGTGTTCTGTGCTGGCGGTTTTGCTTGTGTCTGCTTTTACCGTGAGCCGCTAACCCACGGGAACCTAGGGTGGAAGTTTTCAGGGACTGTACGCCCAGCCCTGAGAATTCCGTAGTTAGGGCACAATCTTGTCAGGTCTCTTAAAACGTGTTTATGATCTCCTTCTGTGCCCGTGGCCCTGTATTCGACTCCTCCCACCCCCACTAACTCCTCAGATGCGCTGTCTTCTGAGCAGTTATTTTAGCTTCGGCGGGGCTCCTAGTTCCACTGTGTCCTATTTTCCTCATCCCGTACCCTTCCGTCACTTTTGAAATGTGTGTGATGAAGGTCAGTTTGCGAGTATGTTGACATCCACCTCAGACGAAACCTCCAAATCACCTTCATCCCGAGCCTGAAAAGGGAGTCATTGCGGCATCTGTGGCGATTAAAAAGCAAGACTTACACCTGGTGACCTGTCCGGGTGCCCGAGGTCTTCGTTGCGGGTTCTTAACAAATGTTACTCGTCGTCAATAATTCAGGGGCTGTCGCCTGACTCCCATTCAGTGCTGCAGGGTTGCCGGGCTCCGGTGCCCTCTGGGGAGGTGGCGGGGAGAGGTCGCCGGGCGCACGGGTGCCTTGAAGCAGAGGCGCCTGGCGGCCCAGCTGTGGGCTCCGAGCAGCCCCCGTTTCTTTCGGGAAACACCACGAATCAGCTCTTCTCCTCGGTGCGTTTGCTGTTCGTCATCCAAGTATTAGTGTGCAGATTCCGTCACGGAGCTGCGAGCACGGTCGGGCCCTGTGTTCCGGACGAGCCTCCGTTTAGTTAGGCGCCTTGTGGGACTCGACCTCGAGGACGCACTCGTGCCGACGAGAAGGTGCGGTGAGCAGGCCGCTGGCGCCGCCTCGTTAGGACGAGTGACATAGATTTCGATCTTACCTACCCGATACTCAACTCAGAGGAACACACGGCAGTTGGCACCGAAGATAAAGACTCCCACCTCGAACAGCCCCCGTCTCTCTCCACAGTCGTTACTTTCACATTGAAAGTGCGCTGCTTTCTTACCTCATCCCGTCGCCTCCTTTATTACCATCCAGCTGCATTCTTTTAATTTTTTTTAAATGTTTTATTGATTTTTTACAGAGAGGAAGGGAGAGGGATAGAGAGTTAGAAACATCGATGAGAGAGAAACATTGATCAGCTGCCTCCTGCACACTCCCCACTGGGGATGTGCCTGCAACTAAGGTACATGCCCTTGACCGGAATCAGACCTGGGACCTTTCAGTCCGCAGGCCGACGCTCTATCCACTGAGCCACACCGGTTAGGGCCCATCCAACCAGATTCTGTCAGCACAGCCAAGGGTAGCTTTCGAGGGAGAAGGAGTCATCACTGATGAAGGAGTCATCACTGGGAAGGTGGCTTCTGCAGGTGCTCACAGCCGCCTTCCAGCCCGTGGGCCGCATCAGGCCCCGATGTCCTGCGGTCTGGCCCTGCCAAGGCATCAGGGTGGAGCTAATTAAATGTCTGGCCCAACAGAGCAGCTGGTTTTCAAATGGATAATGTTGTGTGGCCGGGGATGGCATGGCCCTTGACAATAAGGTTCCCCGCCCCTGCTTTAGAGCACCCTGTTTCCTGTATGAAGTGGAGACGAGTAAACAGCAGGGCCCGGCACCCTAGCGCTTTCACCCCGAAATCGCCTTTCTGTGTGTGTCTGCCTTGGTTAGGCCCTGCTGGGAGGTGGCTGTGAGCACCTGCAGAAGCCACAGCGTCCCCTCCTGGGCCCCGGGGGGCAGAAAGGGACCAGACTCCTCCCAGTGATGAAGCTGGTTAACGTTTTAATTTCCGAGCACTCACGAACTACAGGGACCGAGATAGCGAGTGCATTTGTGGCAGGAGAAGCGATCCCAGTGATGGAGTTGATTCCGAGTCTTCATTTTGATAAACACTCGAGGGAATAGTCAGACTCAGATCACCTCCAAGTGGCGCTCAACAGCCCAGGAAGTCAGTGCCGTTGCTATGAACTCACTGGCTCTCCTTGTAGCCCGGGTCCCCGTCGGAGGCCTGAGCCTTTTCACGTGGAAGGATTTGGAATGTCTTTGTGTCCCAGCAGAATGCTTGTCCATACAATCCTGGACTGGCTTAGAAACAAGGCATTACTATTGGAGCGTCCCTCCCACCAGAGTTCATCTCTGGCCCTTTGTCCTACGTCAGACCTGCGGAAGGAGGGCGCTCACATTTCTGACGGTATCGCCAGGTCTGTGAGCAGGGGCCAGGCCATCGGTAGCGTGAGGAGTTCCTGAAGTTCTGCTAAAAACGCTGCTTGTGCCCGGCTGGCGTGGCTGAGTGTTTGAGCATCCGCCCGTGAACCAGGAGGCCACAGTTTGATTCCCGGGCAGGGCACAGGCCTGGGTTGCAGGCTTGATCCCCAGTGTGGGATGTGCAGGAGGCAGCTGATCCATGAATACCTCTCATCATTGATGCTTCCATCCCCCTCTCCCTCTCCCTTCCTCTCTGAAATCAGTAAAAATATATTTAAAAAAAACAAAACGCAAAATACCACTTGTGAGACGTAACGTAGTTGTGAAAGTTCGATAAATTATTCACTGTCTTCGTTGAGATAGAAGTTGTACGATGTAAATAGAGTTGAGAATAAAGTACAAGCAGGAGAAACGTATTCGCTGCTTATTATCTTCGGGATTAGTCATATCAGAAGTTCATGGATACACATCTATATCAGAGAACGTGTATCATCTTTTCTTGGCAGTAAAGTTTAAGTTGCTGGGTGCAGGCATCATCCGTGGGGGATTGGTTCCGGGACACGCCCTCTCCAACGGGGACCAACTCCTGTGGGTGCGCAAGGACCTGTGTAAACGGTGTCTGTCAGTGCCTGCAGTCAGCCCTCCACATCCGAGGACGCCCCACCATGGACTGAAGAGAATGTTTTCAATCCACAGCTGGTTGAACGTGGGGATGCGAAGCCTGCAGACGGGAGGGCGGCTGTGTATGTGCAGTGCCGCGTACCCCACAGAGTGAATAGGCCAGGATCTCACGCACCCTCACAACCATGGGAGACGGGGGATCGGGAAATGGGAGTGGCTGGCGGGCTAGAAGGGGTCCGTGCGGGGGAGGGTGCGTATGTGATACTTCCAACAATAAAAATTTTTTAAAAATAAACAAGAATGGCCGTAGGAGAAATCTATAATAAAAGCATAATATGCTAATTAGACCGACGTCCTTCCGGACGACCTTTGGGACAAAGGTGGGGTGTGAGGGAAGCCCAGGTCCTGGGTGCTAACCAATGGCTGGGGAGAAGACTGGGTCCTGAGTGCGAGAGGGAAGCTGGTGCCGGCAGCCAGGGGGGAAGGAAGGCCAACTCTTGCACAGATTTTGTGCATCAGGCCTCTAGTGTATGTATAAGCCGGTATGTTGTAAATAGCCCTTAAAATAACCATTACGTTGTTTCAAGATAACAATGATCATTTGTAAAACCTTTAAAATGATCACTAAAAATAACAGCTTCCTTTTCCCCAGTTCTGTTTCTGGCTAGGAAAATGCTTCTCATCACTTTCCACTTTGGTACCTGAATTCCCAATTTTTCGCAGTGATCATTCTTGCGATCATCTGACAGATGAGGAAACTGAGGCACCGAGCAGCTCTTCGCGTAGCAGGCAGGCAGTGGCCCCGGGATGGAAGGCCAGCGCCCCGGCCCTGGGCTCACGGCATCATTCTGCCGGTGCAAGCCCCCGCTGATGTGTTAGTCGTGTGTTTCCAAACGGAATTTCTGAAGAGTAGCCGTAGCTCCTCCGATGACCACCGGAAACGTTTCCCTTCACTTAGAAATGTGACTTTGCTCACAGAACAGACGCCCGCCCGTCACCGCACCGTCTCTCACAGCCTCGCGTTGTCCGTGTGCGGCCGTGGGGCTGAGTGACGCCTGTGAATTGGTCTCCCCTCTGCGTCTGCCCCGCAGGCAGTGGGCCCACTGTCTTACATGGTCACGGAGACGGGAGGTCTGTGTGGAGGAAGGTGGGGAGGGAGGCGGGGGCACCCACCTTCCATCCTCCGGAAATTCAGTGTGAAGGTGCCCGGCAAACGTTGGTTGGTGCTAGGAAGTGCCAGGCTCTGCTGGCCGCTGGGGTACGGGAAGCGAGTGGCAGTGCCACCCCAGGGGCCTGCCCTCAGCTGGCTGGGGCTCCAGGGCGACTGGAGTGCATGTCATTTGCCAAAACCCTCCGTTCTGGCTTGGGGCTTGGAGGGGCTTGACTGTGTCAGCCAGCCCTCCCCCGACTGGCCGGTCCATCCCCCAGGTGGGGGAGGGTCAGGGTCAGCCCCAGAGGGTCAGCTGGCCCGCTCTGTCCTTTCCTTAAGCCTCAGCAACACCAACCACTCCTACCGCCTGCCTCTCGGAGTGTGGCCTGCACACAGGCCCCTCGTGCCCGGGTCACTGTGCAGGGGACAGGCCGGGCTTCTCCTTGGAGAAGGACTGGGTGTTTACGCCCACAAACCCCGCCCCCCTCCCTGGTCCTAGGCTTTCATTTTCCCTTAGTTGACACTTGTGCCCGGTAGCCCCCTGGGATTGTGGGTGTTGTGTTTCCGAGGTGGGACGGGTAGATACCAGATCAAATGGCAGTCGAGGGCCCTTGCCCTGAGCAGGGGTGGGGAACGTGAGGCCCCCCACATCACTAGGTCTGGCCCTGCCAGGGCACTGGGGGGACCCAACAGCGCAGGCTGATGTTCAAGCTGATCATTGTGTATGGCCCGCGATGATGCTGTAAATCTCCCCATGGCCCTTGGCAGGGACAAGGCTCCCCGCCTCTCCCCGAGGGGAGTAGCTGCTGAGCTCATCCCTGGAGGGACATCAGAGCCCTCAATTATGGGGCCGTAGAGCCTGCCCTGCCATCCCAGCGCTGCTTACTCACTTCCCCTGTGAGCAAACGTCAAAACAGATTTCATTAAGTACTAGGGACTGGGGTGTGGTGGGGGGTAGGGGGGATGGTCTTAGGGAGAACAGCTGGGGAGCGCTTCCCGCCGACTCCCTTCTGATTGTGTCTGCGGCTCCCACTGTGCCCATCCCCCTCCACTCCACAGGCTGGGGCCACGGATCTGTGAGCTCCGCTGTTGGCGAACTTCCTTCTGGATCAGGGTCCACATGGTTCTCTAGAACTTAGGCTGCCGTCCCACGACCTCCAGACATGGAGGGTGGTTCAGGTTTGTTTCATCAGGAAGATCCTGGCAGATGGCAGGACCCGGAGGACGCTCGTAGCCTCCCCGAAACCTCCCTGTGGAGCAAGCCACGGAGCTGTGGGCAGGCGGCGGGCGCTAACCTGACCTCCTGGGCTTCTGTGGACAGGTGCTTGGAGAGTGAGGCGATGGACTCGTGCCCCCCCCCACACACACACACACAGGCTTCCCGTCTCCCCTGGACGTTTCCTTCCCATCAGCGTCTTCCCATCGCCCTGCACATCGCTCGCCTTCCCCACCCCACCTCCCCCCACTCCCCTTCGCCTCCTCCATCCCTTTTTGTTTTCTGGCTTCTTCACAGCTTCTGTTCCTGGGCTGTTTTCTGTCCCTTTCCTGCTGCTTTTTTCCTTTTCTTTTTAAAAATACATTTGTATTGATCTCAGAGAGGAAGGGAGAGGGAGAGGGATGGACACATCCATGGTGAGAGAGAATCCTGGGCCGGCTGCCCCTGCACGCCCCCCACTGGGATCGAGTCCGCAACCCGGGCCGGGCCCTGAGGGGAATCGGACTGCGACCTCCTGGTTCACAGGTGGACGCTCACCCCCTGAGCCTCGCGGGCTGGGCTGCATTTCCATTTTTATGCCGCGCTTTGAAGGTTGGTCTTTAAGAAGTTGGTTGGTGTTTTTTCTCGCTCTTGTTGGTGTTTATTTTAAGCTCGTTCTCCAAGGACACAGATGTCTCTGTATCGTGTGACTGTCCTACAGAAAAGCTCAATGCAGTGAAAACCGAGGTGGGAGGAGGGTTGCCTCGCTGCTGTCCTTGCCGCTCGCGGCCTCCTCCCTGCCTTGTGCTTGCAGTGCCGTCCCCCTGTCCCCCTCCCACCGGTCAGTTACCCCCCGAAGCATCCCTGAAGCAAGTGCTCGGCAGGCTAGCGCTCAGCTGCGGGCCTGCAGGGCCTCCAGGGGCACTGGCCACAGGCGACTGCGGGCGGACCGTGTGGTCACGTCATGGAATGGAGCCAGGGGAGCCCATGGATGCACCTCCACTCTGATGACTTCCAGTTCCAGGGGGCATGTGCTCCAGGTGGGGCTGAGGAAACTAAGAACCAGAATGATCCTGGCCGGCGTGGCTCAGTGGTTGAGCATCGACCTATGAACCAGGAGGTCAGGGTTCGATTCCTGGTCGGGGCGCATGTCTAGGTTGTGGGCTCGATCCCCAGTGTGGGGTGTGTGCAGGAGGCAGCCCATCTGTGATTCTCTCATCACTGATGTTTCTGTCTGTCTCCCTCTCCCTCTCTGAAATAAATAAAAATATGTTAATAATAATAAAAGGACCCAGAATGACCCAACAGCCAGACGAGAATCGTCTCGGAGGGTAACGCTATCAGCACCAGGCACCCCCCCCCAAGCCTTGTTGGCGGGGCCTTCGTCCTGTGGCACGCTCTCAGCACGCACGGCCCTCACTGCTGCAGGTGCTTATTGCACAGCGTCTTCTTGAAAAGATGACACTGACTCTGTCTCTTAGAAATTCCTCGCTTTGCTAAAAAGCACCCGTTTTTATCCCCCAAACAGTGTTTTCCTATTTTGTAGGGAAGGGAGATGCTCGCAGGTCACGCTAGCGTCTTAGGACAATGCGAGATGTAATAACAAACAACGCTCCGGTGAGAAGTCCGAGGGGAGGGGTCCCTGAGGCTCGCTGAGCTCCGTGCTCCCCTGGCCGCAGCCTCCGGTCCCCGAAGGCAGGGCATCGCCGTGGCGATGAGAGCTCGCTCTCCCAAGTCGGGCCCAGAACACGCTGTGGCTGTTCGGAGAGCTCAGCGTGGGCTTCGTTGGGGGCGTGCGCGCGCGTGTGTGCGTGTGTGTGTGTGTGTGTGTGTGTGTGTGTGTGTGTGTTTCCCACTCGCCCTTTAGGAATGCCTTTCATTCCAGGACATGTCCCCCTGCTTTCAGAGGAATTTCAAATTCCAGTTCTCACCTGCTAGAATGTTACTTTCTTAAGACGTTTGAGCCTCTGTGGTTTGCACTTGTTAAAATCGTAGCGTTTCGGAAAATCAGGACTGAGAAAAGCATGACAGACCAACGGACGCGATGGCACGCGCCGTAC
>PVJC01010816.1:16952-42970 GCA_004026665.1 Murina feae | reverse complement strand
TTTTTAACAAACCCCCACCTTACCCCAGCTTCCTCTCCCATTGGATTATTAGAAGTAACCATGTCTGTTCCCTCAAGACAGGGCACTGGGTGACCCTTGCTTGGGAAATCTGACCCTTCCCTGATAAAGAACTAAAACTAGAGATGCAGAGGACGCCCAATGACATGGCCCAGTCAGCTCAGCTTACAGAAACACAATCAACAGACTTTCCTCCTTGGAGTTTCCAATCATCGTTTTAATGGCCTCACTTAAATATGAGTAGACACCAAGGATCACTTGACATTCAAAGAAAGCACATCATATGAAAATCAAAACACAGTAAACAGACAACAGCATCTTGGAGAAACAGGCTCTATACAGAGCAAGGAAAACTTCAACGACATTATTAATAACTTAGGGATATAAGAGATGATTCTGTACCACTGAAGCAGAACAGGATGCTACTAAAAATAACTTCCAAAGGAAAACAGAGTTCTTAGAAATAAAAAATACGAGAGCAGAAAATAAAAGCTCTATATAAGAAATGGAAGATAGGAATAAGAAAATACATTAGAGTAAAAGGATTAGGGGAGAAAAAACAAACAGGATAAGAGGGATAAGAAAATCACGTCAATCCAGGAAATCAAACATCCAAATAATAAACAATCCAGGAAGAGGGAAAAGAGAACTTAAGACAGAGAGAATCATAAAAGACAAGTTTACAGATATGAAGGACATAAGCTTCCAGATTAAAAGAACCAGGTGAGTGCCAAGAAAATGCATGAAACAGAACCACACTAGTCATAAACATGATTTTAGTGAACATTAGGAGCAAAGCAAAGAGCATGTATGTCCTTAGAGGGAAAAACAGATCTGACTCAAAAAAAAAATAAAAACTGGAACAGCATCTTACTTCTCAGAGGCAAGGTGACACTGGAAGCTATAAGATAGCAAAACAATGCCTTCAAAATTCTGACGGAAAAAAAAAAAAGTTTTCTAATTGAAATTCTTGACCCAGCCTAACTGTCCTCTAAGAGTGAAGGTAGAATGAATATATTTTCAAACCCACAACATCTGAAACCTTTGTTTAGTTATTTCCACTCCCCTGTCCTAGGAGGTACTTAAAGTGTGTAATATGTGATCCCCAAAAATGTACACCACAAAAAAACAGGAAAGACTAATACATGAGCTCTAGGAAACAGAGCTTTTAACATAGGGAGAGCTGGAAGAAGGGAAGGTGTTGGGGGGGAAGGGATGCAGGAACAGGCTGGAGGAGGAGCTCAAGGTGACAACTGGGCAACAGATTCAACCAGCAACCTCTCCTGACTAGACTAGGCCAGAGAATGTGCTAAAGATTTCTTCAGAAAGAGAACTAGACAGAGTATCTAAGGTCACTGTCTATATGAAGAGGAGATGAAGATGACTGGAGGGAAGATTGGGCTTCAATGAGTGGTAAAGTCTTAGAAAATTAAGCAGATCAATATTAACTCATGTTCAGGACAGAAAAATTAAGCCGAGTGTCTTTCCAAGCTCAGCTGCAAAGACCACCGACGTGGCTGTGATAAGGTAAACACTGACATAGCCCAGTGGTGCCAGTCTTGGTTGCATGTTGGAGCCATCTGCCTGACTTTTTAAAAATCTCAATGCTGGCCCTACCAGTGTGGCTCAGTGATTGAGCATCGACCTATGAACCAAGAGGTAGCTGGTTCAATTCCTGGTCAAGGCACATGCCCAGGGTTGCAGGCTTGATCCCCAGCAGGGGGCGTGCAGGAGGCAGCCGATCAAAGATTCTCTCTCATCATTTGATGTTTCTCTCTCTCTCTCTCTGAAATAAATAAAAATATTTTAAAAATCTCAATGCCCAGGCTGTGCCCCTGAGCATCAGAATCTCTGGGGGACAGGACCCAGCCAAGAGTAAGGTTTAAAGTTATAACCTAGGGTGATCACAATGTGCAGAGAAGACTGAGACCCGCAGAGCTAACCAAAGGTACAATTCTCACCCTCATGTATCCTACTCATAGATTATGTGTAGCTGCAACTGCTTATAATCTCGGCTTTCCACAGTTCACTATATTCCACCTAAATTCCCTGCCAGAAATCAAAGTCAAAATTCCATACGTGAATGCTTCACATTCTCACTTGAAAGTGGTGCTATTGCCTGGCTGCATGGCTCAGTGGTTGAGCATCAACCTGTGAACCAGGAGGTCACCACTCAATGCCTGGTCAGGGCACATGCCCAGGTTGTGGGCTTGATCAGCAGTGCAGGGTGTGCAGGAGCAGCCTATCAATGATTCTCTCTTGTGATTGACGTTTCTATCTATCCCTTCCTCTCTCTTCCTCTCTGAAATCAATATATATATATAGTGTCAACTTATGGTACCCTATTTCTCCCGGTCACCCATGCCCCAGCTCACCCACTCTGTTCTTACATTAAAGTCCTACTCAGGAAAACTGCTTGTTGCCTTCCCTACACACACTCTGATTCCCCAGCTGACTGCCTCGCTACAGTGAAAATGACTCCTGCTTGAGGTCAAACAATGCTGAAACACGAAGGGAAAAATGAGGAGAAAAACACAAAGTTGCAAATGTGAAATTCCCCCAAACGAGGTCACAGATGGCTTACTTTATTTGTTCACCCTCTCCTAGAAATAAAGTGATTGACAAGCAAGGAACAATGGCTAGGTTTCATGATTCACATCAGCACCTTGTGTTGATCTGGACAGTCTCAAAGGTCTACATATTGCCCTTCTAATCCCACCTCCAACCGCTCTACACATCAATCTCATTAAAAGGCCACGGCTCCATTTGAAGTCTGTACCTAAAACCTGATCATGCTGCCATTTCCCATGGTGTCTGGGCACCAACTTACCAGCCCACCTGCAGTACACGAGACTCCTGCACCTTTGTCAGCACTTGATATTCTCATGTTTTCAGTTTTGCCAGTTTGATATTGAAAAGTGGTATTTTATCATTTTAAAATGTAGATTTTCCCAATTACTATGAACACTGAGGATTTTTTACTTGTATCTAATGACCACTTGCAACTGCTTATCTTTGTGTGAATTGCCTGTCTGTATTTTTTACCCATTTTTCAATGAGTTTGCCCTCTTCCTTACCTTACCTTGTCCTCATCCTTACCAACCTGATTCCTTTTCTATCCCAGGTTCCAGATTCTGCTGACCACCACCTCTTCCACACCACGCTGTATTCTCCTTTGTATCTCTCACAGTGCTTGAAAATTAGTTGCTCAACGCCCCTGTTCCCAATAAAGCCTGCACACCACAAGGATGATATCCTCGATGTCCGTCTCTGACCCCTCTGTCACCTTGGTAGCTAGCAAAAAGCCACAGGTGTGTATTGAGTGAGTGAGCATAGTTCCCTGTGTCCTTATATCAGGCAGAAACCCATTGAAGGGTTTCTGAGAAGAGTTTCACAAAGGGACCATTTGAAAAGGTAGTTGCAGGGTGAGAAAACCAACGATAGACGGTGAAGCCCCCAGGACTCTCAGTTATGAAGAGAATCACCACTCTCAACCATAGAGAGCGAGGAGTGAAAGGCAGGTGGACCCTATGAGATCTGTAGCCACCAGGGAGAGTCTGGATGGTCTCAACGAAATCTGAGAAATTGTGAGCCATCACCGCTTCACTCAGAAAACCTCTTCCACTTAAATCCTTAATACTTCAAATTCTAAATCCTACAGAACACCACCATGTTTCAAGCTACTGCAGATGATAAACAAAATCATTGCGAAATGAGTTCCACAGGAATCAAAGGCAAGAAAAGGCCAGAAAAACTAGAATTACCTTTCCAGCAGAATTACCCATTTGCTGTGTGATTTCAGAGATGTTTTCTGAACTCCTCATATCTCAGTGCCCGCCCTTATAAAAGTATATGTACTGTTATTATTCCCCCCCAAAATTATTTTGCTTACGGAAAAGAAATGCCCTTAAAGAAAAATACAGATGCCAAAATCGTGTCCTATCAGCCAACCTCCACCAGGCCATGGAATTCTCAACAAATGGCTGGTGTTGCAATTCTTTTGGCTTTGCCAGCCCTCCGGGGTAAAAAAAAATCTTCCCACAAGGGCTGGAGGCTTTCAAGTGGAGGAAATCTCTGAGAAAAATCTGGGTTGATGAGCAACTAAGAAAAGCCAGGAGGAAAGACACACATCTATATATGTTTAGGCAGAAAATAGAAAAAGTTGAAAAGCAATGTTTCTAAAATGCTGCTTCTATGAAAGCAACCTTCTGTTACTCCTTTACTCTCGGGTTGACTGAAAAAGGCAGCGTGACTCCCATTTTCTATGCATGTCCCAGATGGCTTACTTGAGACGTGCAGGCCAGGCGAGGGAGTACGGCAGCATGCAGCTCTGACCAAGGTGGGCTTGGGTTCAAATCTTGCCCCTTGATGAAAGGACACTGGGCAAGGCACTCACCTTTCTGCAACTCACTGTTAGCCCATGAAAAATGAATAAAAACATCGAATTTGCTGGATTGGGGGCAGAATTATAAATCATGAAAATGAAGTGTGTGCCAGCCAGTGGGCTCCTAACACACGGTAGTTCGATCTAGCACAGACACTGCAGCTTGAAAATCAAAAGAGCTTTTTTAGTTGAATATCTTTTGAACAGCTACTATGGGCTGGGTGACAGATGTGACAAAGGTGAGACAAGTTCATAGTGGCCCTGACCTCCTGACTTTAGAACCTGGTGAAGAGGAGATATTACTCAAGTCATAACTAAAGAAATACATAATTGCCAACTGTGATAAATGTTATGAAGGGAGGATAGGGCCTGCTCAGAGAGTAAAATGGGGAACGTAGTCTGGTCAGGAAGATCCTGGGCCAGGAAGTGAAGGATGAAGGATTAACTACGGCAGTGGTGACAGTGGGATCAGCATGTGCTAGAGGCCTTGGGCCAGAAGTGTCACCCTTTCGAGAAACAGAAGAAAGGCCAGAGTGTTAAAGCAAGGGAAAGGGAGATAAAGCTGGAGAATCTGGCAAGACTTCCCTGTAAGCCACACGAGGGATGGAAAGGTCATGGTCATGGTCCTCTGTGAATGGGAAACCACAAAGTGAAAGATGGGTTCTCGGGTCTGCAACTGGCATTCGCAATAAAACTCCACTGCAGCCTGCTTTTCACCACTGGATCCCATACCACTTAGATGAGTAGCAATGTTTCCATGATTGCAAGGTATTTCAAAAGTTACATACACACATATGTTCCAAGAGAATAAGGTGGAAGTGCATTTATTTTTCGCCATTTACCACCTTGGGAAATATCTGCAATTACTTGTAAGTTATTAAGCCTTTGGACCCCTGGTATTCCAAGGACAGCCATGCCAATATCTCCCATTGCACATGCTCTCCTACAGTGTACTCTGACACGCCTCTGTTGAGTAAGCGACAGTGTCTATCTCCTTGAACTTGGGCTGACATTGCTCACTGCCTTGACCGACAGGAAAGTGATACCATGGGATTCCTGAGGCTAAGATATAAAAATGCCATGCACTCCTACCTTATTCTCCTGGAACCCAGCCACCATGCTCTAAGGAAGTTCAAACCAAGGCACATGGAGAGGCCACATGTAAGTGTTCTGGTTGACATCCCAGCTGAGGGTCCAGCCAACAGCTGGCATCAATCCCAGACACGGGAGTGATATTGTCGCCAGATGACTGCAGACCCGACTGTCAAGTTACCTAGCCTTTCAATCTTTCCAGCTGAGGTCCCAGACATAATGAAGCAGAGAAAAGCCATCCTTCACTATGCTGTCTGAGCCAAATCATCCATGAGCAAAAAAATAACTGTTTGATACTCATCCATGTGGGGTGGTTTTGTTATGCAGAATAGTAACAGGGAGAGAAAGTATCTCAATGTATGTGTGTGTACTAGTATATGTAAAAGTAGAGAGATCGATAGATGATAATTTTTCTTATTCACTGTTCACCTCTCAGGAACATTCTTCAGAGAATGGTTACTTCTGAATTAGAACCCCTGTGTTTTATCCACACCACTTCTAGAAAAAGATGACCAGGTTCCTTACTTCAAAGAATAATTAAACACTTTAAAAACTCAAAACATACAAAAGTAATCCATCCTCACTGCCAAAAAAAAAAAGAAGAAAAAAAGGAAAACACTTGTTAGCAAATCTGACAACTTATTTCAACTGGCTTTGAAAACTGAGGTCAAAAACGAGATCTCCAACGGCAGCAACTAAACAGGGCACCCAGGCTCTCCTTCTCCGCCGTTGAAGGTTCACTCAGCTGCAAAGAGCACTTGCGGATTAAATAAGGCCATGCCTATACAGTGCACTTAGCACAGTGACTGCCTTTTAAGGGCCCACCAGATTCCAATTTTCATTATTCCTTTGTTGTTGTGAGAATTAACATTTCTCTTGATTCCAGCGCTAACCCTTTGGACCTAAATTTAACAATGCTCCTGTTTCATTGTAGCAGAAAAGAACCGATACTGAGTTTGGTTAAATGTCAAGAAAGGGATCTGAGATTCCATATGATTAGAAATATTATACAACATTATGTAACAAATCTCTATTTAGGTTTAGTAAAGGATTGTCCTTTTTTATTTTATTTTTTAAAATCAGTGTGTGTTAGAAAAGAGTGTTCTGGGAAGTTACACTTAATCAGTGCATGGCTTTCAGGTGAATAAATCAAAATATTACCTTTGATCCTTATGAAGGTACCCCCTATAGGGTTACATAAATATTACAAAGCTGCACCACATGGTGATAGGAATACCAGGGGACAGAGGTGGCATCAAAGAGCCAGGTTAACTCAGGCTGGTTTCTTCCTCTGCTCATCAATTGCTCTGTGACCTTAAGCAAATCACTCAGCCTCTCTGAGTCACAGCATCTTTTTAAAACAGGCTGAATTTCAAACTTCTTTCCAACCTGAAAGGATCCTTAGGTAGAGTAGCACCAAGTTTCCAGGGTGATACTATCCAAACACCTAAGTACGTTGAATGACAACCTCCCAAGCAAAATAATCACTTGCAGGTTCACACGCATTAATGAATACCTTTGAAATTATCTCAAAAAAACTTGCGTCTTGCTGCAAAATATCGCTGTGCATCATGCAATGACATTACCAATATGTAATAGGAAAAAACGGTGATTCGACACAGGATTATGACTAACATGTCATTTGGGGGAAATACATGGAGGATGGATGGCATCTCAACACTGCCGGCTTTTCTCTGTTATCTTCAGGTGGTTGGTGTGAGTGTCTTCTTAAGCCCCACATTTATGGTAGAGGAATGGAGAGAGGGCAAGAGAATATGAGTTGTACAAAGCAGAGAGATCAAGAGAAGGAGTGGGGGGAAGGGCTATGCTTTGAAACTAAATCTGAGTCACTGGCACCTGAACAGAAATGTCACCGCTAGGGAAACCATTTCAAAATGACATTCCAGTCACCAGGTTCCCAGTTTGCCGAGTGTCTAACACTCGCTCCCCCGCCGAACATCCCAGGTATCTGGAGGCCCGGGCAGCCCCCTGCCACTGATGGACGTAGTTGTGTGGGTCACATTCCTCATCCTGAAAAATGTCTTTTTTATCCTGGAAAGTGGTGGGAACTCTATGACTCACAGAGCCCAGACATGCAAGAAGAATGGCCCGCGTGTAAGTGACTTGGAATGGCCCTTTCCAAAGGTGGCATGAAGTACAGACTGGCTTTGCAGTCAGAGAAATTAAGATGGAAATGGGGTTCATAAAAACCCTCTTGGTGAGAATTGGCAGGTCTGACTCTGCCCCGGGAGAGGGGTCCACTCTGTTCACCCAGCACAGAGCCCTACCTGATGTCAGTCCCCACGGCCAGACAACCTGAGAATCGGGGGCGACAGGGAGAGGCGATAGAATCTTAGCAGCTTCACTGAAGACCAGAACCGGCTCTCATATTACCATATATGATGAAGTCTGTCAACAGGTCTGCTAAGGCCTGAACCAAGATGGCCCATCTGCTTTCCCCACGAAGCTCGAGACCAGCCAATCTGGGGGAAATCCCTTAATTGATGGCACCTTCACAAATATCTTGCCACCAACATCCAGATGCCTTTATTATGCGCTTCACAACACACTTGTGTTAAAGCTGTGTCTCTCTCAACACCACAGCACTCTTGTCACTGCCTTTTCTCACAATTATTCTATGACTATTTTCCCAGGAAACATACCGCTTGAACGGCTGGGATAGAAAACCATTTTACAACAATTATTCTTTCAAGCCTTCCCTCTGTTTCTTAGACAGCTGCACCCCACGGTCCAAACTGTTTTCGGTGGACAACTGTTGTGAGCACATTTCTCCACGAGAAGAGCTATTTCGGCGCAAGGAAGGCCAAGGACAAAGATAAAACAAAAGTTGTGGGTGAGAAGGTGGCCCCGCTGCAGGGCAGCATGAAAGCGGAGTCCAAAGCCTTTATTCCAGAACGGCGAGTCCACAGAGCGGATCAGCCTCCCCAGGGACTGGGTAGTTTAAGAGAACAAGTTCCATTCCTAAACCGCAGCCAGTGGCCAACACTTTTCTCTTATCTGGAAGTTCCCAGCATCTGTTTCTGGAAAGGCCGCTAGGAGCTTTCTAGCTGGTCCACCCTGCGCGCCTGTTCCATATGGAGAACACTTGGCAACTATGTGTTCACCAGTCAACCAGCCCGGTCCATGTGCTCACCCCACCGAGTGTACAGGTGGTGACCTGCACAGGTAGAGAGTCTTACCAGGGCAACTTTATCGGGGGACCTGCTTAGGGTAACAGTCCCTCCAGCTAATGGCCAAGTCCCTCCAGAAGACACCAGTCAGGGCTCCCAGGGCCGGCCAAGCACCCAGCGTGCTAACCACCCCGTGCGCGGCGCTCGCCTTCAGGGCCCTCTCTGCCCCAGCCCTGCGGACGGGCAGGGGGAGTCCTCGTGCCCGCACCCGTGCCCCTGGCCCAGCCCGCTCGCCCGTGCCCGGTCCGGGAGCCCCGAGCCGCTGCAGCCGCAGCGCCCACTCCGGGCAGGCGGCGAGCACTCACCATTACGCTCCTGCATGCTTGACAGCGACCAGAGCAGCAGCGCCACCAAGGCCAGGAAGCAGAGCTGGCTCAGCAGAAGGTCCCTCCGGCGACTCCGGCGACGCTCGCGATCCTCCTCCTCGGGCGACGGCATCCTCGGGAGGCAGGGCAGCGGCCCCGGCGGGGGCCCCGGCGGGCGGCGGCCGCTCCGGTCGCGGGCGGCCGCGGCGGGGACGGAGGCGGGAGGCAGCCCCGCGCTCTGCAGCCGCGCGTTCTCGCTGCGCTCCCGCCCAGCCGCCGCTGCAGCCTCCTTTGCCTCTTGCTTGCCGCTGCCGGTCTTCTGGTCTGGGTCCTCGTCGTCGCTATCGCTCAGTCCCTCCTCTCCCTCCTCCTCCTCCTCCTCCTCCTCCTCCTCCTCCTCCTCCTCGCCTCGGGCCCGCGCCGCCGCCTCCCGGCGCTCCGGGTCCCTCTCCTCCTCGCGCGCCATGGCTCCCACGCTCGGCGTCCGCGCTCGGCCTCGGGCGGCGGCGCGGTGGGGGCGGCGGGGGCGGCCGGGAGGCGGGGGCGGCCGAGGAGGAGGAGGAGGAGGAGCAGGGACGGACCGGCGGGAGGAGGCCCTGCCGCTGGCCAAGTCTGCCGCGGCAGCTGGCGAGGCCACCCGGGCTGGCTCCGGCCTCACCGGCTGCAGGAGCGCTGGACGGGACCGCCCGCCTACTCCATGGTCCGCGCGCGGGGAGCCGGGGCCGAGCGGGGCCGGAGCGCGCGGGGAGCACTGAGCGAGGCGGGAGCACGGAGGGCGCAACTCCCCGCAGCCTGCAAACGCGCAGGGACTCGGGCGCGGGCGGGGGGCCGCGTGGGACGCAGCCCGGCTCTGGCCAGCACGGCGCGGAGGGGGCGCGTGGGGAGGAGACGGCTGAGGAGGGAGCCCGGTGCGCAAGCCTTGAGTCGTTTCTCGCCGAGGGAAGACAGCCACCGAAAGCCGGTCACCGGGAAAAGGGATTCACTGGAAACTTTCGGAGAAACCCGGGTTTTCTGAAGCTCACTACCTGTTCTCTGCCCAGAAAGCGGGCACCGCGAGTGCAGCGCGCCACGCGCCTCGCCTCCTCCTGTGGGCCTCCTGGGTTTCCCTCCGCCCCCTAGTGGGGATCCCCCTGCACGCCAGTCACCGGTCCTGGACAGGGCTCCCCAGAGGCTCTTGGCTCTCTGGAGGTGTCCTGGCTCCCCCCTCTGGCCCCGGCCCGCACTTCTCTCCTTGATGCTGCTGGATAAAGCCTGAAGCTGGGGCCAGGGAAGTGGGGCAGCTGGCGCAGTTCCCGGATGAGGCGGCCTGGGGGTCCCTGGCCAATGTTGGGAGGAGGCTCCCAGGCTTCAGGCTTTCCTCTGGGAGCGTTAGCGAGCCCCTAAGTCTGAGGGCAAAGCCCCAGTACCCCCATCCCTTGCCTCCAAGCTGCTGACTCTCCCAGGCTGGGTCCACAGCCTGCAGGAGGTAAGGTGTGTATTTAGAGAGGCACCCTGAACAAAATGTGACACCAAACAGATTTTTTTTAAAATTCCAGCCCTAGTTTGTCAGGCACCCCCACCCTCCTCCTCGGGTTTCCTGGCTTCTTCCTGGGGCCTACCTACGGCTGCTGGCTGGGATGGCTGGCGGATACAGCCCTGAGAAGGAGATGCATTTTGGGTGAGGCTGAAAACTAAAGGGCTTCTCAATAAAAGGATCGCTTGTAAGCCAGGTGTCTTAAGTGTCTCCACGGAGTCCAATCACATCGGGGTATCTAGCTGCAGGTGTCTAAGGGAGGTGAGGAGGAAGGAGGGAACCTCTGCACAGGTTTCTCCACTCCCGAACTAGGAGAACCCACAGCCTCCAAGTGCGTTCCCACCTGGGTGACCTCCCAAGAGGGCAGCTTCTGGGGACGTAGGTGGCTTCCCTTCCACAGAGAGGCCTTTTTACCCTACAAGATTGGAAGACGTTTGCTTCCTGGTCATATCGCTTTTTTACTCCTGTTTTCAGCTTGGCATCTGGCCAGACACAGCGCACTTTTTCTACAATGTTCCACAATGTGTTTGTCCCTTTGCTTTGATTACCAGGTACAGAGAAGGGTTTTAAAAATCTGTAAGTACATCCCAGCTGGGGGGGGAGGGGAGGGTGTGTGTGTGTGTGTTTGGGGAGGGGGAATTCTCCAGTTGCATTACCTTCATCAAACATTCGGAGACGCAGAAATGAAAGTGTAGGAGCTCAGAATACTCTGCCTTTCATCCCACTAGCCAGGAAATACACTGCAGTCGCTTTTTCTAGTGTACGTAGGGAAAATAAAAGTGAGAGAGAGAATCTGGAACTAATTGGGTTAGAGAATGAGCACTAGCTCAGGGGAAAATTGCCACAGGCAAAGGAGTTGTGTAATCTGGTGATGGGAGTAGTGTTAGGAAGGGAGCAAGAAGGGGGAGAAAGCAAGGATTGGCAATTCCCTGGAAATTCTCTCAGTACCCGCACTAAAAGGAAAAAAAACCTGGAAGAGAGGAAGACAGAGGGATTGCTCCTTGGCACATGGAAATTTTTTTAGTCAATATTGACAGATTTCAGTGTGAAGGGGTGTGTGGAAGTACAGCAAAGACAAAGACCCCAGAGGAACCAACCACTGCCCACGGAGGAAGACCGGGACTTCTGGTCGGCAGTCTGACCACAGGGAGGCTGGGGGGCTCCTGACCCCATGCTGCCATGCTCCTCTGCAGGAAGAAGAGGGAAGTTCCTCTTTCTCCTCCCTCCAATAGGTGTGCTTGGTGGGAAGTTGGCTCCAGTGCTCTGTCATTACTGGACAAAGGGGCCAGACCCCAGTCACTGGGCTCCTTTTCCAAGGAAAACAGTTACTTGTGCCCTGTCCCTCCCTGGAAGCTCCTCCAGGAAACTGCGTTTTCTTAGAAGTGAGGAGGAATCTGGTTTTGCAAGGATAGGCCATAAAACCAAACAAAGCCCTATCCTGTGGTAGGGCAGGGGGCTTTGTTTTGAGCCTGGAACCTAAGAACACCTGGGGGAAGGGTAGATGAACAGAATACTCCCTTCAGGGCCTTGGGGGGAGGAGGGAGTATATTTGCAAATCAATGAACTCGAGGGGCAGTTATAAAGCCAAGTTCTTGCGTGCGACCCCCACTCTGGATTTGGGATACCCCAGAGTCAACGCGCGTGTTATTAAAACTGTGATTTCTCCACTTCTTCAAAGCGTCGCTTAGTTTTTTGGTCTTTCTGCAACAGAAGCAGAACCTGCCATAACTAATGTGCTACTTATTTATCCTTCACCATCAGGATCCTCATCAATCCGAAGGTAACTTTTGCCTTTTTTTTTTTTTAATCTGTTTGGTGTCACATTTTGTTCAGGGTGTCTTAAGGAGAAAATTCCAGCCCTAATCATCTGAGCATTAGCTTGCTTGGAAAAAGAGCTATCACTCCAAGCTGTGCTCAGGCCTTCGCCCAATCCTGAAATGAGGCAGGCGTGTTTACCGGGCACCTCCTCACCCTGGGCTAGGTGCTGGGTGTGAACACTCTTGCCCCTGTTTTGACCTCCCGTAAACATTCCAGTTTCAATTCTGTGCAAAGACTTTGGCCTAATGTGCAGTCGCGGTAGTGGTTTATCTTTCTCAAACCTCTGCTTTATATAATAACGAATAAAAAACCTTCCATGACCACATTCACTGTCACTCAGCCCAGACCAGCTCTCAACCAGGAAGCAGAGTAGGGCTTTATCTCTGCCTAGACAACCACCATCTGCTGGGCCCTCCTGCAGAATTTCCAGGTCTCCTACCTCCTCTCACACACACAGTGCCCAGACCTGCCAGGGCAGTTCCTATAACAAAGCAAGGTTGTGTCTCCATAACACCACACAATGCCACTTGTGTCAGATAAACCGCTCATCAAGGAGGGAGGAGAAAAAAAAATCAGAGAAACCACTTGCTTTGGTGAGATGCCTCCTGGTCACGATGCTCAATACAACAGGGAAAAGTAGCCCAACCTAAGAGAGGAAAGACCAATAAATGTTCATAAAAAACTTTTAAATACCGTAAGGCCAAGTGTTGGTGGATGGGAGGATAAAAGGGAGGAACTTTGCCATGGACTGTTCCTGGAATGGTCCCAGATGCAGCCCCCCTTCTGGGCATGCCTGAAGACTTCAACGCCCAGGCCTCACCCCATTGGTCACCTGCTGCTCTTCATGCCTGACGTGTCACCCTACTCATGCACAGTCACCCAGATCTAGACAGAACCCCAACTTCACCCAGGAAAGCCTGACAACTTATTTCCTTCCGCATTCTTGTTTGCTGCCTTTATCAAAAAGCCAGTAAAAGCTGTGGGTATTTCGAAGGACACAAAGGAATCACTCGTAGGAGTGTGTTCATCCCGCACTCCGCATCCTGGGGCATTTGAGGTCTGCAAGTTGGGGCTCCTGTTAGTTTACGTGTTCAGTTTACAACCAGAGTTCAAAGAAACGGCTTATTTTATAGTAGTTTCCAATTTTTTATGTTCTTTTTGCCCAACTGTCTGCATTTGTTTGGTGATTTTGACTCACTACATGGATATGACCGTAGGTTTCTTTTTTCTAGGGAACCATTGTCATATTCACAGCTGTCCATCTTTTTTTAATTTATTAAGGTATCATATACATGCAGGAGAATGCATACAGTTTAAGCATTTAGTGCAATGACTTTGTTTATGCGTGTACACACTACATGAGTTCCAGATCATGACTTAGAACATTTCCTACCAACTCCCTACCAGGCAGTACAGCCCCTCTTCCCATCTCTTTCAGCCTTGGTCATTGTTGCCTGTCCTTGAACCTTAGGGAAACGGAGGAACTTTTGCTCAGCCTTGCTTCTGTGGAATCTGTCCGGGATGGTGTGTAGAGCTGGGGTTTGTTCATTTTCATGCTGCATTTAAGTGTGGATTTTTTTTCTTTTTTTCTACCTGATGCTTCAGCTCCCTTCCAAGTTTAGTGTAAGCCAAGAATAACCAAACCACTGCCTCTGGATCAGATACAATTGACCTTCCAGATTAACTAGTTTTATAAGGAACTTCAACTGAAACTGAACCAGTCATCCGCTGCTTCTCAAACTGGTTACACTGTGTAAGGAGGGGCCCAAGGGTAACTGCAGGACAAGAGGTCAACTGGCAGACTTAGGGGGTCAAGTTTTTTAAGACAAGCATAGAAGAATTCCAAAGTGTGCATAAAATTGGAGGCAGCTTTTAGTGGAAAAAGTCAGCACAGTCCATTTCCTGTGCATTCTTTCCATCCCCTTTTCCTTCTAAATGAGAAGCAAGAGAATAGGTGCCACCAGGACAGATTCCCACCCAGTCCGTGGCTGAGCCATGGAGCATCCTTTCAGTGAAACGTTGACAGACATTAAAAGTACAAGGGAGCTTGTTGAGAATGTCCACAACCAAGCCCATCGTGAGGAAACAGGATTCAGGAGGCCTGGGAGCCTGCATTCTCCACAGACTCCCAGGGATTCTTCTGTGTTAAGTTTTGAGATCTGTTAGAGAGAGAGAGAGAGAGAGATGTATTTTAGTGGATCTTGAAGGGCAAATCTAAAAAGGGAAAATATATTATCTAGCCCCTTTTGGTCAATATTTTAAATTGACTTTTGTGGATGTTTGGAAGAAATAAAGACAGAGTATGCAAACACCCCACACCTGTGGCTATGTATCTGGCTCCTGTTTTGCATGAGTTCTGTGTTGTTGTTTTTTTAACTCTGATAGAGAAAAATAATAATCCAGGACATGGAAAGAATCGAGAGATTAAAATTTTAAATTCTCAGAGGACAAAAATTTAGAATTCACAGTTTAAGCAATTTTGTTCATTCTATCAGAATCATTCAGAAAGAAAACACATAAACCCCACTCATGTTATTTTGTTGATGTGAACTTGGGCAGAAAGGGTGCCCAGTGTGACAGAAAAACCCAAGGAGGGCCCTGGAGGCTTATTTATATTAACATACAAATATTAAGCTTGGAAATTCCATGTTTTTAATGAAGAAAATTGATCTCTAAATGTTTTATCATTTTTAAATTTCAAAACCTCATCCCAATAAATTGTTATATATCTTAAGTGGTAAAAGTAAGCTGTATTATAAAGTTTATAATATTTTTTTTCAAGTTAAAATTATGTGTGTGTCTTTCTACCTGTATATGTACATATTTACATATAAATACACTATACATAGCCCAGCCAATGTGGCGCAGTGGTTGAGCATCAACCTATGAACCAGGAGGACTTGATTCAATTCCTAGACAGGGCATACGCCTAGGTTGCAGACTAGATTCCCAGTGTGGGCCCATGCAGGAGGTAGCTGATCAATGTTTCTCTCTCATTGCTGAAGTTTCTATCTCTCGTTCCCTTTCCCTTTCTCTCTGAAATCAATGCAAATATATTTTAAACAATAAATACACTTATATATAAATTACATATGTAATATAAAAATATATATTTTAGATGGAAGTGGTATTATAGGATTTGCAGGATCAGTGAGTAAAGAGGAACTTTCCATTTTTCTTTTATATTCTGATATTTTTAGAATTATTTTGCTGGCACCAGCATGTCCTATTATTCTAATTTTTAAAATTAGGGAAAAATTAAAAGAACCTGTGCAGGTGCAAGCTATTAAGACAAGTTCACTTAAATGAAACGAATTCACATGGTTAATTTTGGTGGGGGGGGCAGGGGGGGCGGCGGGGGAGCCACTTCGCCCGGCAATTCCCGGCTGGCTGCCCTGTGCCCTGAGGCTCCTTTCTAAGGAGCTGCTGTAGATTTCAGGGGAGGGGCAGGTCCCCCAGGCGGTTGGCCGCCTTTGTTGTCTACAGCAGAAAGCTGGGCTTCTGATTGTAATCTAGCCACCGATCTAAGGTTCAAGCCTTTCTTCCTGGTGCCTCAGTTTCCTCATTGTTAACTAGAAATATGGCAGCAACCTTTCCTCAGAAGGATGTTTGCAGCTATGAAACATTCTGAAAATACAAAATATGCGCAGGAAAGAGATGCCAAAGTCTGTTGCTTTTCGTACTTCAACAATCCTGTGCTAGCTTTAGGAGAACTGCAGCAAGCTCTTCTCCCCCAACACCTGGAACCTAAATGCTGATTAGAATCCCTTTCAGTTCAAGCCCAGCTCAGCTGCCAATTGTAACTTCCTAAGAGTGGTAAACATATGACCCATCACCAAGTCCCAGTCACCAAGGAGAGCTGAGGTCATATTCTAAAGGAGTGGGAGGGCCCCACGTTGTTGTACCCAGCTTTTACCAGTGCCCCAGAGAGAAAATTGATAGTTCACTCCGCCAACCTTGAAAAGCTGTGGTTGTGCGCCCCCTAGTGGCAGTGGTAGACATCCTCCTAGGGCGTTTCTGTTGCCTCCCTAAAAGTGTTTCCTTCACCCTACCTCCCCATGATGGATGACTGGTTCAGCTTAATTTCAGACTGAATCCTCAGTCTCTTTCCTTTGCATATTTCTGCTGTCGGTTCCGAAACAGAAGATACCTACTAAAAAGCGTTCCTGGTGGCTAACTAGGCTCAAATTTTATAAACAGAGCTAAGCAGCCATTTCTAACCGTCCTCTCATGCAAACCACTTCAAGGAGAAGCCTGCACTAAGCTGCCTGCCACCTGCACTAAGCTGCCTGCCACCTGCACTAAGCTGCCTGCCTGCACTGTACTCCTGCCTTCTGAGCCAGCCCTTACGGAAGATTTCATGTTATTCTATTTCAACCAATAAGACTGAGGCTCTCCCCATCCAATCAGAGCTGTGCAGCTGTGTATATCCCACCCCCTGCATAAGCATCTTCACCAACCAATCAGAGAGACTCCCTTCTGACCAAACAGGACAGTACCTTTTGGGCCAATCAAACTGCTAGGATTTGGAGTCCTCATTTGCATGAAGATGAACCAATCTGGGATCAGTGATGGGGACTTCTTTCTATGTAAGTCAGCTTTTTACTGGCTCTGGGAGCCCACTTTCCCTTTCAACTGCAGACCGAAGATTTATTTCCCCAGCTGGATCTGAAACACCAAAGATGTCTGCCGGTAGCAGAGCAGACCAATGCAGAGCAGAACATAGCAGAGCTGTGTAACCAGAGAGAGGCCTGGCTCCAGGCCCGCCTCACAGCGGTGCTGTTCCACAGACATGCTGCTTCATAATTGATCTGTAACACTGTTGAGCTGTTCCACCTTAGAGCTGTTCTCACAGCTGTGCTATATCAGAGTTGAGCCATTTACACTGAATAAAGTTTCCTTCTTCACCACAGCCCGAACTGTGGATTCCTGTTGGTGCTGAATTTGCATCAACAGCTGTCCCTTGACACTTCTTAGGCAATGCCTGACATGGAAATGACTGCTACACCACAGGCCTCACTCCCTGCTTCCAAGTGTTTATTTCAGTGGAGAGATTTCCTCAAATTTTTATTATTAGCCATACTGCCTTAAGATACTTAAATATTTCACTTGTTTACAATTAATCCCTTACTCTGGAGATTGACAGGACTCATTCATAGCATTCTTTTCTAGTCATTTAGGTCCTTGTTACTCAAAATGGGCCAGACTATGGCATCTCCTGGGAGCTGCTTAGGAATGCAGAATCTCAGACCCAGAGCACACCTGCAGATTCAAAATCAGCACCTTGACAAAATCCACAGATGATTCCTATGCACATTAAAGGTTAAGAAGTACAGATTTGGTTGGTACTTTCTCATAGAGAAGATGACTAGGTCTTCATAACTACCCATATGTATGGCCAATTATAAATTATAACACTCAAGATTACATGCACCATTAAAAAAACAGTCCATGTCTCATTTGCTTTTAAACACCTCTTAAATATGGAAAACCAAATTCCCAATGTTTAAGCATTTAAAGTGTTAACATAAAAACGTTCAAACCTGTAAAGAATTTTTGTGAGTTTGAGCCAAACTGTCAACAATTGCCGGAAAGCAGAATCTCAATGGATTGGGATAATGTTCCAGAGAATGGCAGTTCTTCATCTTGTTTTATACCTTACAATCAAAGAAGGAGATGTGAGTTACACGAAATCCACTGGTGATAGATTAGGGAGGCGGGAAAAGGCAAAGTCGGGAAACTTCTGGGATTGGATAAAAGTAAAATGATAGACATATCTTTTACTTAGGTGGGTGCGGGATAGTTACCAGTCAACAATTAACATGACAACAATAACAATGAAGGAATTTATGGTCTTTGTTCTGGTGCCCAGGTGCATTAGGTTGTGCCCTAAGGGGTCCTGAAAAAGGGAAGTTAGAAGTTACCCGGACATTTCACAAGGACAATAGGCTCAGTTAAGGTAAAGGTTGACCTTTATCAGGGAAGATACTGGTCTAGGACGTGACTACCCATTATAAACTGCTTTTAGTTCAAGTTTTAATTTCAGACCACCCTTTGTAATTACTTTAGGTCTTTGAGTTCGCAAAACCGCCATGCAGGTCCCTCCTTGAGCTTGTCAGGTTAGGGTGTGGCCTTTTTTTTCCACCCACAAACGTAATCTGTAAGCAATAGATTCTGAAGTCCCCAAAGAATAAGAATTCCAGCCTCATATTAAGCAAGTGTCTGCATTCCAGATAATACTCAAAAGAAGAATTTCAAAGTTAAATCCCACACCTACTGTAATCTCTGCTAGTGGAACACCACCAATTTAGTGCATTTTAAACACAAAACAGGGTATGATGTTTGAAAAAGCAGTGTAAGAATTTGAGAATACAACCCTGCCCAGGTACAATACTTTTCATTTTCTCTCAAAATGTTTCCACCTCTTGTCTCTACATTAGTCATAAGCTCAGAAAAGTTTCCAAAAATATCAAATTTTTTTACTGGGATGACAAATATTATTAAAGAAAATAAAAAATAGTTCTTTGAAATGTTAAAAACTGAGTGCAATAATTTTTTAACTTTTAATTTTGAAATAATTTTAAACCTATGAAAAACTGCAAAAATAGCATAAAGAGTTTCTATAAACCCCTCAAGAACTTCTAATGTTATCACCTTTGATATTTATAGTAAAGTTATCAAAACTGGGAAATTAACATAAGTATACTACTAACTAAACGACAGACTTGACTGAAACTTCATCACTTTTTCTTCTGAGGTCCTTTTTCTGTTCGGGTCTACAGTCCAGGATCCCACTTTGCATTCAGTGATTATTTCTCCTTAGCCTCCTCAAATCTCTGACAATTCTTTAGTCTTTCCTTATTTTTCACAATTTTGACACATTTGAAAAGCACTGATAGTTTATTTTTTTAGCATGTTCCTCAGTTTAGTTCTGCCTCATGTTTTCTCATGATTTACAAGAAGTTAGGTTTTTTGGTAATGAAATTATACTAAGTCCTCAGTGCTTCGTATCAGTGGGTTTGTGATGTTGTTGCAGAAAGACCAAAAAGCTAAGCGACGTTTTGAAGAGGTGGAGAAATCACAGTTTTAATAACACGCACA
Organism: Murina feae; assembly: GCA_004026665.1. Lineage (NCBI taxonomy): Eukaryota > Metazoa > Chordata > Mammalia > Chiroptera > Vespertilionidae > Murina > Murina feae. Next base: position 23,548 of record PVJC01010816.1, on the reverse strand, counting down.
GTCTCAGGGTGTCCGAAATCCCAAATCCAGAGCGCCTGTAACACGCAAGAACCTTGCTTTATAACTGCCCCTCGAGTTCATTGATTTGCAAATATACTCCCTCCTCCCAGGTGTGCTAGGTTTGGGCTCAGAACAAAGCCCCCTGCCCTACCACAGGACAGGGCTTTGTTTGGTTTAATGGCCTAACATTCCTTGCAAAACCAATCTTCCTCCTCAGTGTGAGTATGTCTTATTTGGAGGTTGTTAAATTTGAGCAGTTGGAATTAATATTTTAAGGAGATACTTTATAACTAAGCAAATATTGTTTCTCCACAAAATTTCACACATTAATTTCAGCATCCATTGATATATCTTGTCCACAACAATGATTACTGCGGTATTCAACTGTTTTATAAAAACGTTACTTGCCATTTCCCTAAAGTATTGAGTAACTACTAGAGGAGCCTTAAGTGTATGTGTGAGCAGCTAGGAATATTAGGTGGGAAGGGATCTGTGTTCAAACAATAAAAAGTGAGGCATAAGAAGAGGAAAATAAAAGGACCCCTCTATAGATTATATTTCTATCCTATTTTGGTATCCTTATGAACCGCCCATGTCAGTGCAGCACCCAACTTCAAGACCTCAGAGATAAAATTCTACAGCTTTTCCATAGATAGGAATCTACCAATTAAAGATTATAAGACTAAGAATTGTGTCTTTAAAAGAATAAGAGTAGAAAAATTAAGTAACTCTCTATATGATCCCAAATCTAGTGTTAATAAAATACATAAATCAAAATGAGGAAGTTATTTATAATCAAATGGATTGCATTTTTAAAGCCATCCATATATATTAATATTAACAAATTCTTTTGATAGACACCATTTTTGTCCTTGATTCTTTAGAATCATTTTCATGAATATACCTTAGGTCAGACCTATTGGGTATTTTGCTATTTGTGACCACCAACTTCAAAACTTCATAGTTTGAATTGTGTTGTGTTTTGTTTTTTTTAAGCCATGAATTCTGTTTTCTTTGTATTTATGAGGAATTTCAAAGACACTGAAGAGCTCCTTGCTCCACACAACAAATCACTTTTCTTTTTTCCTAGACAATAATCTCTGGTTCCATAAATGTGTGTGAATATTCTGCCAAAACTGTAGCAGAAGTTACCAGGCAACCGGAAGACACACAACCAGAAAGAAACAACACAAAACACTTTATTGCAGGAGCACTAGTGCATGGCTCAAAGGAATCAGCTCCCAAAGCTGAGCAGCCCCATGCCGGGAGGGGGAGGGGGGGGGGTCTGTTTATATAGCCCTAAATTTCTTTGTCTGCTTTTCACTAGCTTTTGCAGTTCCTATGATGGTTGTAAGGGGGATGGGAGATTACAACCAACCAACCCATCTGGCACCAGAAGTTAATCTTCTGTGGGACTTTTATAGCCCCTGTAAGATAAGCATTCAGGGAAACAGGTTTTGCAAGGCCAGGACACAAGCAGGAAGGGAGTTGGGGCTTAATTATAGGCTAGCAAGCCAGTGCATCAGAATACAGGTTGAGAGGGCACCAAAACTCAGCCTGTTTGCCCAAATTAAGGTGACCAGATTTAAAGTGGTACACCATTGACCGGGGGGGGGGGGGGGGGGGTGTTCTTTTTTTTTTATTATTACTTAAAATATTACAAAGAGTAATCGGGACTTTTTTAAAACGCCATAGGATGCAGGACAAATCGTTAAAAATTGGGACTGTCCCTCCAAAAGCAGGACATATGGTCACCTTACCCAAGCTGCCTTTACAAAATCAGGCCTCAAAGGAACCAGGAGCTAATTCTGGCTTTTCCAGATGTGCAGGAGTAGGAGAATGTCACAACACCAGGCACTTCCTTTCCTCATTTACAAAAACCCTAGATTCTTTACTCCCTCTAAGATGCAAGCTATCACATCATTACTCACAGTGATTTACAATTATCAGGGAATGTCAACTTTCTGGTAGGAGGAATTGCTAACGCCTCCCCCAGTTATTATAGGCATAAAGACTTTGGCTTTTGATCTTTGTGAGTTCTTCATTACAGTAATTGTCACATGTGAGGTGATTCCTGAGATGTTTTATATTGCTATAAAATCCCACTTGGGCAATGTTTTCTATCTCTAAAGTTTTGGAAAGTGAGAACACTCAAAGGTCTTTCTCTGCATAACAACAATGAGAAAACTAAGGAAAACAGTTAGAATCAACATTTTCAGGACTCTGAAAATTAACCAAAGACTTCTTGCAATGTAGGGGACATTTATTCAAGAAAAAAAAAAATGGCTGAAACTAAGCAAGAGCAGCAAGCTTTATGGCATTTTAACTTGCTCTAGTCCCACCCCTACTTTCCAGTACCATGGTATCCTTGAAAACAAATTACTCACAATCACAGTGAAAGCAAGCACCTGGTAACCACTGGAAGGGGCAGAATGTCTTTATTTGATATGCCTTGTGGTTCTCTGAAAGATGTCTCTTTATTGAATCTGACTTAGAGTAAATTAAATACAAATAGTTTTTTGCCTATAGAAATTTGTTGAAAATAATCAGTGAAAATTGTTTAACGTCATGGCTGCCTGAGACATTAAATAACTGAGAGAACAAACAGTAGGATAATCAGTTGGCTTAAAAATGAAAAATGGAGAATGAGATCTCCATTGGGTGCTTTGAAAACTCCTGCTATCTGGAAATCTAGAAAGCCACACACACGCATAGGGTGTTGTGCATGTTCAGGGCTGTGTCTGTACAAAGGAAAAACCTGAAAGGCCCTGGAAGTTCTCACCTCTGACAGACTTGAGGTTCTGAGTAAGTAAAAAGAGAAGACTAAGACAGATTGGTAAACTGCCTAGCTAAATTTGGAAGTCATGGCCCAATACACGTATACCGAGCTCCTTGACAAAGAATAGGACTTGGTATTTCCAAGCATGTAAGGAAATCTTAACAAACCTATAGTTGACCAGTATATTAATCTAGTAGAGATTTCAGTGACCACAGATGATAAAAAATGCTAATTTTGCATTATTAGTTTTGAAAAATCACCGAAAACGTACACACAGAAACAACAACACACTCTAAAGAGAGAGAATAATCTTATTTGTATAGTTGTCACATTATTTTTACTTAATGTGACTGGTTTTTAACAAAAAATTATGAGACATACAAAGAAAAAATGTATAGTCTATAATAGAAAAAAAAGCAGTTCATAAAACTGTCCCTGAGGAAGCCCACTCATTGCACATACTAGACAAATACTTCAAATCAACTATTTTAGATAAACTAAAAAAAAAAGTCTAAAACTCTAAACAGAAGTATAAGAAAGACAATAATTGAAGTAAAAAATTCACTATAGGGTCGAAACAAATGAGTTGAGCAGGTGGAAGAAAGAATTAGCAAATTTGAAGATTCAGAGTACCTAGTCTAAAAAAGAAAAGAGAATGAAGAAAACAGAACAGAGCCTCATATACCTATGACATCATCAAGTGTACTAATATATGCACAATAGGAATTCCAGAGAGAGAATACTGAAATAGAATACTTACAGAAATAAAGACTGAAATGTTCCAAAATTTGATAAAAATATTAATCTACACATCCAAGAAATTCAACAAATTCTAAGCAGTATAAATACGAAGAGATCCATCTAGACCCATTATAATCAAAGTGTTAAAAGATAAAATAATGTTGAAAGCAACAGTAGAAGTGAGATCATAAATGGGGATGGGATTCTCAATAAGATTAATAGCTAATTTCTCATCCTAAATCATGGAACCAGCAGGCAGCGGATGACATATTCAAAATGCTGAAAGAACAGTATTGTGTGAATCAATTTTACACAAGCCAAACTTTCTTTGAAGAATAAAGAAAATTTAAGACATTTCCAGATTTTTAAAAAACTTTTTATTTACTAGCAGATTTACTCTACAAGAAATACTGATGGGAGTCCTCTAGGCTGAAATAAAAGGACACTAGAAAGTAACCCAAATTCCCTTGAAGAAATAAAAATCATAGGAAAAAAACTACGTAAGTTATATAAAATTCACTATAAATGTGAGATGTTTTATTTTATTTTTAAAATACTAACTTAAAAAACAACTGCATAAAGCTGTAGTCATAAATCTGCATTAAAGATCACACAATGTATAAAGATGTAATTTGAATGACAATATCAACATTAAGGAGGGAAGTGAATGGAGTTATATAAAAGCAAAAATTTTTTATACAGTTAAACTTAAGGTGATATTGATATGACATATCCCTAAGATGTTAATTATAGTCCTCAAAACAAGCACTAAAAAATAACTTTTAAAAAAGTAAAATACATGACAAGGAAATTAAAATAATACCCTAGAAAATATTCATCTAACACAAAATACACCAACAATGAAAGATAGAGAAACAAAACAATGTGGACATATAGAAAACAAAGAGCAAAGTGGTAGGTGCAATTTCTAGCTTATCAATAATTATATTAAATGGAAATGGATTAAACATCCCAACCCAAAATCATAGAAGGACAGAATGGAGGAAAGTAAAACATGACTTAACTATATACTGTCTATAAGGAACACACAGAGGTTGATATTAAAATTATGGGGAAAATATATCATGCAAACAAAAGGGCTGAGTGGCTGGCTGGGTTGCTTAGTTGGTTGAGCATCATCCTGTACACCAAAAGGTTGCAAATTCAGTTCCCAGTCAGAGCACATACCTAGATTGCAGGTTCAATCCCCAGTGGTCCAGGTGCATATAAGAGGCAACCAATCAGTGTTTCTCTCTCTAAAATCAATAAAAACATATCTCAGGGGAGAATTTTTTTTAAGGGCTGAGTGGCTAAACTAATACCAAAGGAAATAGAGTTTACAGACATTTAGTAATGGAAAAAAGTATCAGTCCATCAAGAACATATGATTGTAAATCTATATTTAGAACCCTAAATACATGAAGCAAAACTGACAAAATGGAATGGAGAAATAGACAAGTAAAAAGTAGCAATTGGAGATTTCTATAGCTCACTTTCAATAATGCACAGAACAACTAGAATTAAGAAGAACAAGTAAATAGGACTATAACAACACTATAAACCAATTATATTTAACAGACATCTATAGAACACTTAACCCAGCAATAATATGAGGAAATATATTATTTGCAAGTACACCTGGAACATTCTCCAGGATAGACCATACATCAGGATAAGAACAAGTCCAAATAAATTTAAAAGAATTAAAATAATAAAAAGTATGTTCTCCAATCAAAAAGGAATGAAGCTAGAAATCAATAGCAGAAGGAAAATTGGGAAAATTCAAATATATAAAAATTACACAAGACACACTGCTAAATAACAACTAGTTTAAAGAAGAAATCACAAAAATTTTTAAAATAATTTGAGATGAAAATACACTACTGAAACTTATGAGGTGTAATTCAAACAGTGCTCAGAGAGAAATGTACACAAGTAAATGCTTATAGTTTAAAAAAATGAAAAATAAGATAAATAATCTCGCTTCTCACTTTCAGAAACTATAAAAAAAGAAGAAAAAACTAAACTTGAAGCTAGAAGATAAAATAATAAAGATTGGATTGAAAGTAATTGAAATAAAATAGAGGAAACTCAATGAAGTCAAAATTCCACTCATTGAAGAAATCAACAAAATTGACAAGGCTTTAACTAGACTGACCCAGTAAAAAGAGAAAGATCAAATTACTAAAATCAGAAATGAAAGAAGTGACATTGCTACCAGCACCACAGAAATAAAAATTAGAAAGAAATACTATAAAACATTATATGCCAAGAAATTAGATACTATAGGTGAAAGGCACAAATTCCCAAAATTGACAAACAAAGAAAGTATACAATTTGAATAGGCCTATATCTATCAAAGCAGAAAGTACAAGGCCCGAATGGATTAACTGATAAATTCTACCAAATATTTAAGGAAAAATTATAGCAATTTTCTATAATCTCATAACATGGAAACACAAAGAATAATTTATAAATCATTCTATGAGGCTAGAATTGCCAGAATACCAAAATCAGATGAAAACATTATAAGAAAATAAAACTACAGGCTAATATTACTCATGAACATACATGCAAAATTTCTAAAAAAGAAAAAAAAATTAGTATATCAAACCTAAGAACGTATACAAAGAATTATACACTATGACCAAATAGGATTTATTCTAAGTATGCAAGGCCAGTTCAATATTCAAAAATCAATTAATATCATCCTTCATTATATTATACTAGAGGCCTGGTGCATGAAATTCATGCAGAGTGGGAATGGGCAGTGGGGGTGGTGTCCTTCAGCCCAACCTGCACCCTTTCCAATCTAGAACCCCTTGAGGGGTGTCTGACTGCCCGTTTAGGCCCAATCCTACAGTAGGATCAGGCCTAAACAGGCAGTCGGACATCCTTTCACAATCCAGGACTGCTGGCTCCCGACCTCTCACCTGCCAATTGCCCCTAACCACTCCCCTGCCAGCCTGGTCAATGCCTAACTGCTCCTGTGCCGGCCTGATTGCCCCTAACTGCCTTCCCCCTGCCAGGATGGTCCTCCCCAACTACCCTCTCCTGCAGGCCTGGGTCCCCCCCC
>PVJC01010816.1:0-16852 GCA_004026665.1 Murina feae | reverse complement strand
AATATCTACAAACTTAAAGCTAACATCATACTTAATGATGAGAAACAAGAAACTTTCCTACAATATTCTTTTTCAACAATACAGAAATCATAACTACTTCAATAAAATAAGAAAAGGACATAAAGAGCAAACAGACTGAAAAGCAAAGAATGAACTGCCTTTTTTTTTTTTTTGCAGATGACTTGATGGTCTATGCAGAAAGGAAAAGTATCTCCTGAAACTAATAAGCAACTTAGTAAGGTTGTAGTTTTCAAAGTTAATATACAAAACTCAATTGTCTGTTTTTTTCTGTAAAGTAGCAATGAATAAGTGAAATGAAGTGAAAAACAATTTGAAGCATGCAAAAATTAATTAGGGGGTGGGAGGGCAAGGGGGGGATAAGGACACATATGAATTACCTTAATCAATAAAAAAATTGCTTAGGTATAAATCTAATATAATGTTTAAGAACTACTTTAGAGAAACCACAAAACTCTGATGAAAGATATCAAAGAACTATATAAATGTAAAGATACTTTATGTCCATGGATAGGAAGCTCAATATTGTCAAGATGTCACTTCTTCTCAACTTAATCTATAGATTCAATGCAACCCCAATAAAAAAAATCTCAGCAAGCTTTCTTGCGGATATTGAAAAATTGAAGTTTGTATGGAGAGGCAAAAGGCCCAGAATAGCCAACACAATATTAAAAGAGAACAAACTTGAAAGACTGATGCTACTCAACTTCAATGCTTACTATAAACCTATAGTAATCAAGACAATGTAGTATTGGCAAAGAATAGACAAATACATCAATGGGAAAAAGTAAAAGTCCCAGAAATATATCTATATCTGTGTATAGATAGTTGATATAGATATAGATAGATGATGATAGAGATAGAGAGAGATATAGAGATTATATATATATATGATATAGATATAGATGATATAGATATAGATATAGATATTCAACTGCTTTGACAAAGGGGTAAAGGCATAAAGATTGTCTTCTCAACAAATAGTGCTATAACAACTGGAGATCCACATATAAAAAAATAAATCTAGACACAGACCTTACACCCTTCATAAAAATTAACTCAAAATGGATCGCAGACCTAAATATAAAATAAAAATTGTAAAACTCCTAGAATATAGCATAGGAGAAAATATAGGTGCACTTAGGTATGGCTATGGCTTTTTAGAAGATATAATACCAAAGACACAACCCATGAAAAACATAAATCATAAGCTGGACTTCATTAAAATTAAAAATGCTGTGGGAAAGACACTGTCCACAAAATGAGAAAACAAGCCACAGACTAGGAGGAAATATTTGAGAAAGACACATCTGGCAAAGACCTGTTATGTAAAATATACATGAACACTTAAAATGCAACAACAACAACAAAAACCACACCAAATGACCCAATTAACAACAGCAAAAGTCCTGAATCAACAACTCACCAAAGATATAGAGATGGCAAATAAGCATTTGAAAAGACATTCCACCCCATACATGATTAGGGGATTGCAAATTAAAACATCAGTGAGACACCACTACACAGAATGGCCAAAACCCAAAACCTTGCCCATACCAAATGCTACCCAGGATGTGGAGCAATAGGAACTTCAATTTTTCATTGCTGGGGTTAACACAAAATGGTCTAGCCACTTTGGAAGGAAGTTTGGCAGTTTCTTAAATATCTAAACATAGTCTTGCCATAAAATCTAGCAATCATACTCCTTACTACTACTTACCTTCCCCCCCCCACACCAAAAAAAACCTTGAATATTTTCTGTCTACAGAAAAACCTGCTCTTGAATTTCTAGCAACTTTATTCATAATTGCCGGAATTTGAAAGCAGCAAGATATCCTTCCGCAGATGAATGGGTAAACTGTGGTCTATTCAAACAATGAAATATTATTCAGCACTAAAAAAAATGAGTTATCAAGCTATGAAAAGACATGGAGAAACCTTAAATTCATAAAGCTAAATGAAAGAAGCCAATCTGAAAAGACTGCGTTCTGTATAATTCTGACTATATTACATTCCGAAAAAGACAACACTTTGGTTGACATTGGTCAAGATGGAGGGAAGGATGAAATAGACAAAGCACGGAGTGTTTAGGGCAGCGAAACTATTCTGTTTGATGCAGTGATGGTGGAAATATGTCATTATACATTTGTCAAAACTCAGAAATTACAACACCAAAAATAAATTCTAATGTAAACTTTGGACTTTGGTGATAATGATGTGTCAATGTAGGTTTATCAATTGGAAGAAATGTACCAGTCTGGTGCAGGGTTTTGAAAGGGAGGCTGAGTGTGTTGGGGGAGCAAGGGATATATGAAAACTCTGTATCTTCTGCTCAATTTTACTGTAAACCTAAAACTGCTCTAAAAAAGTAGTCTATCTTTTTTAATCCACATGGAAATGAAAGGTACCAGAATTGCCAAAGAAACCTCAATAAAGGACAAATATAGAGATCTCAGACTTCCTAGTTTCAACACTTACTACGAAGCTACAGTAATTGTCATTATATAGGACTGACATAATGGTAGACATATAGATGAATGCAATATAATTAAGTCCAGAAATAAACTTGCATGTTTATGGTGAATTAGTTTTGATAAGAGTGCCTAGTAGTATAAAGAGGGAAAGAACAGCTTTTGTACTGAGAGGTGTTGGAACAACTAGATATCCACATGAAGAAGAACGGATTTGAACCCCAACATCACAGCATATATAAGAATTAATTCAAAATGGATTAAATACCTAAATGTAAGAGTTAAAATTATAAAGCTCTTAGAAGAAATTATAATTGCTTCTAAGTCTTCATGACCTTGTATTAGACACTGTTACAGATATGACACAAAAGCCCAAGCAATGAAAAATATTTATTAATTGAACTTCATGAGAATGAAAAATAATTGTGCTTCAAAGCACAATATCAAGAAAGGGGGAAAAACACACAACCAAACCTACAGAATAGGAGAAAATATTTGAAAGTCATAACTGATAAGAGACTAGTATCTATAATGTACAAAGAACTCTTACAACTCAACACTCAAAAGACAAATAATCCAATTTTAAAATGGGCACATTTTCTAATAGGCATTTCTCCAGGGAAGACATACTAATGGCCCTTAATAACATGAAAACATGCTGAATATCATTCACCATTTGGGATAGGCAAAACCACAAAGAGATGTTACTCTACACCCATTAGGATGGCTATAATTTTTAAAATGCAGACAATCCTATATAATAAAAGGGTAATATGCAAATTGACCCTAACAGCAGAATGACTGGAAATGACTGGTCACTATGACACACACACTGACCACCAGCGGGCAGATGCTCAATGCAGGAGCTGCCCCTAGTGGTCAGTACACTCCCACAGGGGAAGTTCTGCTCAGCCACAAGCCAGGATGACAGCTGCCAGTACAGCGGTGGTGGTGGGAGCCTCTCCTGCCTCCTCAGCAGAGCTAAGGATGTCCAACTGCAGCTTAGGCCTGCTCCCTGCTGGCAAGTGGACATCCCCCGAGGGCTCCCGGGCCACCAGAGGGATGTCTGACTGCCAGCTTAGGCCCGATTGCCTGGGGAGCAGGCCTAAGCCAGCAGGTAGACATCCCTGAGAGGTCCCAGACTTCGAGAGGGCACAGGCCAGGCTGACGGACCTTCCCCCATCCCCCCCCGCCAAGTGCACAAATTTTTGTGCACCAGGCCTCTAGTAAAAAAATAATAATGAAGATGTGGAGAAATCAGAATCCTATTACATTGCTGGAGAAAATGTCAAATGGTGCAGCTGCCTTGGGCAACAGTTCGACAACTCCTCAAAATGCTAAACATGGATTCAGACATTCCATTTGTAGGTATATACAAAAACATGTACACAAATGTTCTATCACTATTCATAACAGCCCCAGGGAGAAGTAATCCAATTGTACATGGGCTAATTAGTGGATAAACAAAATATGGTTTGTTCCTATAATTAAACTAGGGGCCCGGTGCACAAAAATTTGTGCACTTGGGAGGTCCCTCAGCCCGACCTGTGCCCTCTTGCAGTCTGGGACCCCTCTGGGGATGTCCACCTGTTGGTGTGCCTGGCCAGCCTGGGTAAGGGGTTGATGGCTGTTTGCAGGCTGTCCAAGCCCCCCAGTGGGGTCCCTCACCCCATTGGGGTGTGGCCAGCTTGGGTGTGGGCCTGAGGGCCGTTTTAAGACTTTCAGGCTGCCCACAGTCCCTTCAGGTTTTGGGTCCCTACTGAGGTACCTGGTCAGCCTGGGTGAGGGGCTGATGGCTGTTTGCAGGCTGGTCAAGCCCCCCAGTGGGGTCCCTCACCCCATTGGAGTGTGGCCAGCCTGGGTGACGGGTTGAGGGGCGTTTTTAGGCTTTCAGGCTGCCCACAGCTCCCATTGACCCAGTGTCCCAGCAAGGCTGGCTGGAAGCAGGTTTCTGGGGTTTGTTTATCTTCTATAATTGATACACTGTTCCTTTAAGCTGAGGCCTAGGCAGATAACAAAACTCCTCTCTGCTTCAGCTCGTGACTTCTATAATGAAACAATGTTTCCCTTAGTAGTCAGGCCCGGCCTGCTGTTTGCTTCAGCTCCTGAGGCTTCTATCATTGAGACATTGTTGCAGATATGTTGTTGCCTGGAGCCAGGAGACGCCCAGGCGGCCCACAAACATTTTCACTCCTGCTGCAATGGAAGCTGCCTGTTTACTCAGCTCCGTGACTGCCAGCCTCCATCTTGGCTGGGTTAATTTGCATACAGCTGCTCTGATTGGCTGGTGGGTGTGACTTAGGCATCCCGAAGAGATGGTTAATTTCAATATTACGCTTTTATTAGATTAGATATTAATCAGCAATAAAAGATAATGAAGTAGCCCAGCCAGCATGGCTCCATGATTGAGTGTTGAGGCCACAGTTCAATTGCCGGTCTGGGCACATGCCCAGGTTGCGGGTTTGATTCCCAGTGTGGGGCATATAGGAAGCAGCTGATCAATGAGTCTCTCTCATCATTCATGTTTCTATCTCACTCTCATGCTCCCTTCCTCTCTGAAATCAATAAAAATATATTTTAAACAAAAGTAATGAAATACTGATACATGCTACAACTTGGATAAACCTTAAAAAATTGCTAATGGAAAGAAGTCAGACACAAAAAGGTGCATATTTTATGATTCGATATATATAAAATGTTCAGAAAAAGCAAATCCATACTGAAAGGAAGATTAGTGGCTTCCAAGGACTAAGGGGAGAGGAGAATAGGGAACAGGTGTTAATAAGTGTGGAATTTCTTTGGGGATGGTGACATGTTCTAGAATTAGATAGCAGTGATGCTAGCATATCTCTCTAAATATATTGGAGACGGCTGAATAGTGTACTTTAATGTGATGGATTTTTTTGTATGTTTGAACTGTCATTAGAGCTTCCTTCTATGTTAGTTTTACATACCTCGAAAAGCAGTGTTAAAGCTTCTAGTTGTCCAAACAGTCTTTTAAACACATCACAGCTGATCTGTATCTGGTATGCATGTCTTTCTTTAACATATATATACTAGGGGCCCGGTGCACAAAAATTTGTGCACTCAGGGGGTGGGGGTCTCTCAGCCCGGCCTGTGCCCTCTTGCAGTCTGGGACACCTCAGGGGGGATGTCCACCTGCTGGCATGCCTGGCCAGCCTGGGTGAGGGGCTGAGGGCCATTTTCAGGCTGTGCACAGCCCCTTCAGGGTTCGTGCACTGGGGGGTGGGAAGGCTGGTGAGTGCAGGCCTGGATGTTTCCCACCGGAAGGCCCATGATTGCACACGCCTGGTGGGCCCACACCGCTGAGGGGACACACCTGGTGCAGAGTTGGGTGGCAAGCCAGGGGTGGACACTGGTGCAGAATCCCTCAGTGGGGCCCTGCTGCTGAGCGAACACACCCGGGGTGGAGCTGGGCAGTGAACTGGCTTCAGATTCTCCACTGTGCAGCAGACGCTCCTGCATGCCCTGAGGAGGCCCCTGGGGGGTGGATGAAGGTAGCGGACCCTGGACGGGTGTTCCTGGATGTCCCGCAGAGGCCCCCAGGGGGCAAAGCCAGGCAGCAGACCCAGGACGGCTGCTCCTGCACACCCTGCAGAGGCCCCGTGCTCCTGCATGCCCCGGGGAAGCCCCCAGGGGGTGGAGCCAGGCAGTGGACCCGGGACAGGTGCTCCTGGATACTCCTCAGAGGCTCCCGGGGGCAGAGCTAGGCAGCAGACCCAGGACAGCTGCTCCTGGACGCCTTGAGGAGGCCCCAGGCCAGACCCCACCTCCCACTGAGCTGACACACCTGGCACAGCTATGCCAGCTGGCCGTGGAGGCTCCCAGTGCAGAGCCACCCTGCCAGCCTCCATCTTGACTGGGTTAATTTGCATACAGCCGCTCTGATTGGCTGGTGGCATGGCTGTGAGCAGAGGCTCAGCCAGCCTAGGCAGGCAGTTGCAACAGAAGCCTTTGGTTTGCTCTAGCTCCATGGCTGTTGGCCTCCATCTTGGCTGGGTTAATTTGCATACAGCCGCTCTGATTGGCTGGTGGTAACGGTCAATTTGCATGTTTCTCTTTTATTATATTAGATATTATTGATTTCAGAGAGGAAGTGAGAGGGAGAGAGAGATATAAGCATCTAAACTAATAAAAGCGGAATAGTAAAATTAACTGTTTCTCCGGGATGCCCACAGCCAATCAGAGCAGCTGTATGCAAATTAGCCCAGCCAATATGGCGGCCGCCACTCACGGACCTGAGTAAACATTTAGGCAGCGTCCGTTGCAGCAGGAGCGAAAGCGGAACTACCTGCTCGCTGGCTCCTTAGCCTTTGGCCTGAAGCAAAACACACATTTGCAACAATTAAGTGTAACAATTGTTTCATTATAGAAGCCGGGAGGTGAGGCAGAGGAGGCTTTCTTAGTAAAAGGCCTCGCCTTAAAGGAACAGCATCAATTATAGGAGATAAACTCCAGAACCTGCGTCCAGCTGGCCTTGCTGGGACATTGGGCAATGGGAGTTGTGGGCAGCCTTAAAGCCCCTCACCCAGGCTGGTCAGGCACGCCAGCAGGTGGACATCCCCCGAGGGGTCCGAGACTGTGAGAGGGCACAGGCTGGGCTGAGGGACCTCCCGAGTGCACAGAGCGGCTGCAGGACGGGACAGCGCAGGACCCAGGACCCGTGATGGGAAAGAGGCGGCAGGGTTGGAGGGCACCGGGAAGCGGGTAAGAGGCGGCAGGGGGTCGACAGCCTACTTGGTGGGCTTCCCAGGCCCCTTGCAGGGCACCAGGAAGAGGAAAAGCAAGGTGGCGGGCTGGGGAGTGGGAAAGAGGCAGCGGGGCAATCTCGGCCTGCTTGGCAGCTGCCCAGGCCCTTTGTGGGGCCCCGGGGAGCGGGAAAGCAAGGCTGCAGGGGCCAGTGGCCTGCTTGGTGGCTCCCCAGGCCCTTTGGGGGCCACTGGGGAGCGGGAAAGCAAGCTCTTGGGGGCTGGGGTCCTGCTTGGCAGCTCCCCAGACCCCTTCCGGGGATCAGGGAGCAGGAACAGGCTGGTCTGACCACGAGGCAGGGTTTTCCCTGCTTTCTGGTGGCTGGAGGAAGATGGGCAGTAGGCAAGCTTGGGAGGTAGGCAGCACCCAGCACTGGCCACAGCTCAAAAAAGAGAACAACATGCAGGGGAGGGCAAGAGTCTGAGAGAGCAACATAGAGGGGGTGCCTGCTCCAAGCCTCCACGGTGTGCCTGGGGGCAGGCCCCCAGGAGGTAGACACACACAGGAGGACTGCTCCGAGCAGCTGGGGGCAGGTCCCCAGTGGCCACACACACACACACACACACACACACACACACACAGAAGGCACCTGGCAGACTGGGGCCATCATAAGACATCCACTAAGGGGTCCCAGACTGTGAGAGGGCACAGGCCGGGCTGAGGGACTCCCTCCACCCCGAGTGCACAAATTTTTGTGCACCGGGCCCCTAGTCAATGATAAGAAAGAATCATTGATTGGCTGCCTCCAGCACGTCCTCTACTGGGGTATTGAGCTCACAACCCAGACATGTGCCCTTGATCAGAATCAAACTTGGGACCCTTCAGTTCACAGTCTGACGCTCTATCCACTGAACCAAACCAGCTAGGGCTGGTGTGAATGTCTTGTGCGAGCATCTGACAAGGCCGTTCCGTGATCTCCTTGTCTAGTAGTTTGGCTGTGGTTGAAGAAGGTGATAGACCTGGCTGCCCACAGTCAGTATACTTCTGACCAATAATTCTCTTACATTGCACTCTACTACTATTTCATGAATTTCTGAACACACAACTAGAGGATGGGCCCAACACTTGACAGGTTTGTGAACTTCTTATGCATGCCTGGCTTTTGCTACATCATTTGCATGGGTCTTTCCTGCACTGAACTTTCACTCTATAAATAGTTCTTTAGCAGATTTCACATGTTAACTAACAGAAACAGAAAAATCTCTTAGTAAGCCATCCAACATTGCTATCGACTATAAAAATAACTCCCTCATTCTAGCACATGTCCAAATGCCTGATGCAAAATACAAAAGCAGCACATTAAATATTATTACTCTTTTTGAGGATAGCATTGTGTATTTAAGAGATTTTTATAACATATTGTTAGAAGAAATTTTGCACAAAGGATCCATAGCTTCCTCTACAACTACCAAGAGTGATTGCAACCTAAAACAATTATTTTTATGTTTAAAACTTAAGCTCTTAACTCAAAATTATGAAGAATTTTCTTAAAGCACTTGGAATTCTGTTGTTAAATTTTACAAGTAGGAACAAAATGTTTGCTCTTACACAGTCTTCAAAGTATTTCTTCATTCTCTTTTTATTATATTTGGACTGAAAATGTTTTATCACAGAGTTTTTGGATCTTTTTCTTGTGGAATCTTGAGGTGGCAAAGTTGAAGTTCTGCTTTTAATTTGTCATGAGATTGAGATGTGAAGTCCCACATAACACTTTTTCTTATAGCTCAAATGGCATGAAATAATTAACAATGAATACAGTTTATATAGTTAATTTTACTTAACACGGTGGATGCTAGTATACTAAATACATATCATTACTCTTTTACCTAACATTATTATATTACAGGAAGTCCTCATTATCATCAAAAGTTTCTTTCAAATTGCGCCTGTAAGCTAATGACTTCTAATGAAACCATGTGTACCACAGGTAGTTGATGTAAGTGAGAGTTAAATTAAGCTCCTATAGCATATCTCTGCTCATAAAAACATCACCAAACTTCTAAATAAAGGTCCAAAACACTTCTGATATTAAACATTGAAATAAATGTGAGCCATACATATATTTAAGAAAGAGTCATAAAAACAAGTCCTATTATTTTCCCAAACTGCTTATTCCAGTTCAGAGTTTCTGGTAGCTGGAGACTGTCCAGGCAGCTTAGGGTGCAGGTGGGAACTCTGGACAGATGCCCCCTCAGAGCCGGGCCACACCCACGCCCACACTCACTCCGACTGGGACATGTAAGCAGACCAATTCACCTCACGTGCACAGCTTTAGGATGTGGGAGGAAACCGGAGCACTAGGCAAGAGCCTGCACAGACATGGGGAAAATGTGCCAACTCCTCACAGACAGTGGCCCTGGCTGGAAATCTATTTTTTTCCCCTCATCCACAATGTAACAAAGTGATGTTGCATGAAACAATGGTATTTGAGGATCTGCTGTATTATTATGGACTGAATTGTGTCTGCCAAATTCATATGTTGAAACCCTAACCCACAATGTGATTTGGAAATGGGATCTATAAGGAAATAGATCATCACAACAAAGCAAAGATTTGGTATGTTAGTTTCCCAGTGCATATAATAGCTATGCTTATACTATACTATAGTCTATTAAGCGTGTGGTGAAAGTATGTCTACAAAGTGTACATACCTTAATTTAAAAATGCTTTATTGCTAAAGATATGCTAACCATCTTCAGGGAATCACAACCTTTTTGCTGGTAGCGGGTTTTATCTTCCGTTTGTAAAAAACCACAATATTTGAGAATCGCAATGAAATGAAGCGCAATAGAGTGAGGTGAGCCTGTGATTTGGATTCAATGAGGTCATAAGAATGGGACCCTAATTTAATAGGGCTGGTGCCCACATAAGGAGAGGAGGAGACGTCAGGAGCACACACGTGGGGTTAAGGCGATGCGAGGTCACCGCAGGACAGTGTTCATCTGCAAGCCAGGACAAGGGCCCTCCCTAGAAACTTGCACCTGAATGACCTTGGGACTTCCAGCCTCCAGAACTCAGAGACAATAAAGACATTCTGTTGGTCTGGATTCCCAGACTGTGGTGTTCTGTTATGGCAGCTTGAGAAGATTAACAATTATTTTTCCAATTTTTCTAAATATTTCTTTGCTCAGTAGGGGTGAGATGGTAGCTCATATTACAGGTACTTAGTTAGTATCCTCTCTTAAATACTCATAATAACTATCCATCTCTTTCTCTGTTAAAATATTGAAAGCACTACATTTTAAAATATATTTTATTGATTTCTTTACAGAGAGGAAGGGAGAGGGACAGAGAGTTAGAAACATCGATGAGGGAGAAACATCAATCAGCTGCCTCCTGCACACCCCACACTGGGGATGTGCCCACAACCAAGATACATACCCTTGACCAGAATCGAACCTGGGATCCTTCAGTCCACAGGCCGATGCTCTATTCACTGAGCCAAACTGGTTAGGGCTTGAAAGTACTAGTTTTATATATACATTTAATGACTCACAATCATCATTAATTAGTACAATACTCTACTCTGGTAAGAATCTAAACTAATAAAAGCATAATATTAAAATTGACCGTTTCTTCAGGATGCCCAACAGCCAATCAGAACAATGGTATGCAAATTAGCCCAGCGAAGATGGTGGAGGCCTGGGCTGGCAATGGAGCAATCGCGCCGGCGCATGCAAGGCCGGAGGCCTGGCCTCTGCCCTTGCGTGCTCTGGTGGTCGGTTCTGGACAGTGGTGGGGGCTGCAGGGCCAGGCAGCCTCCCAGGCCCCCGGTTCTACGGCTGGGGCTGGCAATAGAGAGATGGGGCTGGGAATAGAGAGATCGCGCTGGCCCACGCACAGGTGGAGGCCTGGCCTCCGCCTGTGTGTGCCCTGGAAGTCGATTCAGGGCAGTGGCGGTTGGCAACAGGGCCGGGAGCTGGCTGCCCAGGCCCCGGCCCTGCAGCCGGGGCCTGGGAATAGAGCGATCGTGCCAGTGATTGGTTCTGGGTGGCCTTGGGTGAGAGCTGGCCCGGCCCTTGGCTGGGGCTGGCAATAGAGCAATCGTGCCCACGGTGGTTCCAGACAGCGGTGAGCAGCCACAAGGCCGGGAGCTGGCAGCCCAGCCCGGCCCTGCAGCCGGGGCCTGGGAATAGAGCAATTGGGCCCACGCGACCTCAGAGGCTCAGTGGCGGGGGCTTGAGGTGGGTACCCCCTCGGGTTCATGCCCGAGCATCCTCTGCCCCCGCGCAGAGCCTCTGCCACAGGTCCAGCCACCTGCCTCCACCCTGGGGGCCTCCATGGGGTGTGTGTGAGCGTGTGCCTGGCTCCACCCCCATGTGTCCGCTCAGCAGCGGACCCACAAGGGACCATGCACCAGCATCCACCCCCTGGCCTGCCACCCAGCTCTGCACCAGGTGTGTCCCCTCAGCGGTGGGGGCCCACCAGGTATGTGTGATGGTAGGCCACGTGGCTGGAAACGTCCACGCCTGCACTCACCAGCCCTCCCACCCCCCAGTGCACGAACCCTGAGGGGGCTGTGGCCAGCCTGAAAACAGCCCTCAGCCCCTCACCCAGGCTGGCCATGCATGCCAGCAGGTGGACATCCCGCCCAGGGGTCCCAGACTGTGCGAGGGCACAGGCCAGGATGAGGGACCCCCTCCTCCCCTCGCCGAGTGCACAAATTTTTGTGCACTGGGCCCCTAGTAAATATATATTTATACTTCAGCTAACTAACAGAATTTTAAAATTTGGAGATTTTTCACTCCAAGATACATCTAAAATACTTGCCTATATTTGGGAGTAAATGTTCAAATATCTAATCTAATAAAAGCGTAATATTGAAATTGACCATTTCTTTGGGACGCCTAAGCCATGTCCACCAGCCAATCAGAGCAACTGTATGCAAATTAACCCAGGCAAGCTGGCAGTCATTGACCTGTAGTAAACAGGCAGCTTCCTTTGCAGCAGGAGTAAAACTTTTTGCCCGCCAGCTGGGGTTCTTCTGGCTCCAGGCAACAACATATTTGCAACATTGTCTCAATTATAGAAGCCTGGAAGCCCAAGCAGACAGCAGTCCTGGCAGCCGACTGCTAAAGCAACATTCTTTCAATTTTAGAAGCCACAAGCTGAAGCAGACAGGAGGCTTCATTACCTGCCTAGGCCTCGGCTTAAAGGAACAGTGTATTAATTATAGAAGATAAATAAACCCCAGGAACCTGCTTCCAGCCAGGCTTGCTGGGACATTGGGTCAATGGGAGCTGTGGGCAGCCTGAAAGCCTGAAAACAGCCCTCAATCTGTCACCCATGCTGGCCACACCCCAATGGGGTGAGGGTCCACACTGGGGGGCTTGGCCAGCCTGCAAACAACCATCAGCCCCTCACCCAGGCTGACCAGGCATGCCAGCAGGTAGACATCTCCAGAGGGGTCCCAGACTGCAAAAGGGCACAGGTCAGGCTGAGGGACTCCCCGAGTGCACAAATTTTTGTGCACCGGGCCCCTAGTTAAAAATAAGTCTAAAAGTCATGTCTTATTCTGTTACTGGGATTGCTTCTAATTAGATATGTATTCTTGATGCAATCACATATTATTGATCCAACAAAAGATAGGGTTGCAAAATAGAGTGGTGAAATAGGCAAATTAGGCTATTTAGACTTCTAAAGATTGAAGTCAGCCAAAACTAAATGGCAGAGTAGAGCATAATACTGAGGCAAAAGCTAAACTTTAATGCATCCTTATGCTTTGTGCCAACACTTCTTGTTGAACCCAATTAAATTCAAAATGCCTAAATGACAACTAGACTGCTCTTGTTTGGGGATGCAATGTCATTTTTTGATTATTTTAAATTTATGATCTGGACAGGTTTACAGTTTTGGTAGGGTGTCTATAATAAAAAAACATGTTTGAACATTCTGTGTGAATAAGCTATGTGGCTGAGTTCCTTCCTTTTCCAAGACCTTATTCTCTGAAATTTTTCCTCACAGCATCCCTGCCCCTCAGGCCTGAGGAAGCCTATCTGAGTGCACTAGGCACTTCAGTGTGGAACTCATCATTGCTGTGATTGAGTCAGATGCTTCACTGGGACTGGGTACCAGCTCCACTGAAGAAGAACCCTTTGCCTAAGAAGAGCACCAGCAATTCCCTAAGAAACTAACCTGACGGACGTGTCCAGTGAGGAGCATGTATTTTTGATAATTTTTTTCATTTAGTCCAATATATTTCTAAATTCCTCTTGTGTTATTGAGAAATTTTTCTTTAACTTCTAACTATTTTAGAACTTTCCAGCCATCTTTCTGTATTGATTTCTAATTTAATTCCATGTGGTCTCTGAATACACTTAGTATGACATCTATTCTTTTAAATGTATTAAAGTGTGATTTAAGAGCCATTACATGTGGTCAATATTAGTGGAAATGCCATGTGAGCTTGAGAGGAATGTGTATTCTGCTGCTGCTAGATGGAGTGTTCTAGAAATGTCAAGTTGATTGATAGTGCTGTTCAGATCAACTATATCTATTGGTTTTCTGCTTGCTTCATCTATCAATTACTGAAAGAGGGGTGTTAAAATCATCAAATATAATAATGATTTGTCTATTTCTCCTTGAAGTTCTATTAGTTCTTGTTACATATTTTTTTGATGTTCTGATGTTGGGTGCATACATACTTAGGATTGTTATGTTTTCTTGGATAACTCACCCCTTTATCATTTCGTAATGCCCTTCTTTATCTCTGATATTTTGTTCTGAAGTCAGTTTCTGTCTGAAATTAATGTAGTTACTCTAACTTATTTTATTACTGTTAGTATGATATATCTTTCTCTATTCCTTTACTTTTAACCTACCTTTATCTTTATATTTAAAGAAAGTTTCTGGTAGACAATGTTTATTTGGATCCTGTTTTAGATCTACTATGATAATCTTTGTTTTTCAATTGGTGTATTTAGACCATTTATATTTACTGATTATTGGTATATTTAAATTAATATCTACCATGTTTATAACTGTTCTTCTATTTATTGCATTTGTTCTTTGTTTCTCTTCTTTCTTCCTCTCTTTACTGCTTTCTCTGGTTTTAATTGAGCATTTTATATAATTTCACTTTCTATCCTCTCTTAGCATACAAATTTACTCCATTAAAAGAATTTCAGTGGTTTCCCTAAAGTTTGAAATATACATTTACAGTTAATCCAAATTCACCTTGAGATAACGCTGTATCACTTGACACATAATATAGAGCTACCTTATAGCAACAGAGTATCCATTATTCCCTCTCATTCCTATGACGTTGCTGTCCTAAATTTCATGTATCCATATGCGATAACCACCCAATACATTGTTACCATTATTACTTTAAACTTTCTCTTTTAAGTAAAGAGGAATAACATATTGTATTTTACCTTTTTATTCCTTCTCTGATATTCTTCCTTTCTTCATATAGATTCAAGTTTTTGACCTATATAATTTACCTTCTCCATAAAATTTTAAATACTTTTTCTTGACAGATGTGCTGGCAATGAATTACCAAAAAAAGTTTTTGTTTCACTAAAAAAAAATCTTTATTTTTTATTCATTTTTGAAGGATAATTTTTCTGGATATAGAATGCTATACTTTTTATTTTGTCAACACTTTTTTTAAAACTGGTATTTCATATGTATATATATATATCAGCTGCTTCCTGCACACTCCCTACTGGGTATGTGCCCGCAACCAAGGTACATTTCCTTGACTGAATCAAACCTGGGACCCTTGAGTCTGCAGGCCGATGCTCTTATCCACTGAGCCACACTAGTTAGGGCTCTGTCAACACCTTAAATATTTCACCAACTTTTTGTTGCTTGCGTCGTTTCTAATGAGAAGTTTTTGGTCATTCTTACACTTGCTTCTTTTTAGATATGAACCCCACATCTTCTTTCAGGACTTTGCCAATGGTTTTCTGTAGTTTAAATATTATATATCTAGGTGTAAATTTTTTTGATATTTACTACATTGGTGTTCTCTGAGCCCTGGGTTTGTGGTTCTGTGTCTGTCATAATTTTGGAAAATTCTTTGTCATTACTATTTCAAGTATTTCTTTTTCTCCTTTGTCTTTCTTCTGGCATTCCAACTATGTGTATGTTATATCATTTGAAATTCCCCACAGTTCTAAGATGTTTTGCTCTGCTTTGTTTTATGTTGTTTTATTTTGTTTGGCTTGGGAACTTTAAATGGCATGTCTTTATCCTCTCTGATTCTTTCCTTGCCTGTGTTGAGTATACTGATGAGCTCATCAAAGGCTTTCTTCATTTGTTACAGTGCTTTTGATTTGTAGGGTTTCCTTTTGACTATTTATTATAGTTTCCATTTCTCTGTTTACATTACCTATCTATTCTTTCATGTTGTCTACTTTTTCCATTACAGCTCCTAACATATTAATCATATCTATTTTTAATTCCCCTTCTAATGATTTCAAAATCTATGTCATATCTGAGTCTGGTTTTAATGCTTCCTTTTTTCTCTTCAGACTGTGTTTTATCTTGCCTTTTAGTGTGCCTCGTAAAATTTTATTAAAAGCTGGACATGATGCACTGGACATAAGAACTGAGACAAAAGTCTTTAGTGCGAAGTTTTATGCTAATTTGTGTAAGCGTTCAGTGTTTTCTGTAACGGTAGGTATCAGAGGCTTCAGATTTACTTCATGTCTTTGTTTTTGTCTCTCCTATTGCCTTTGAACTCCTTAAGTAGAGTCTGTACCTTGTAGCTCTTTAGCTGTAAGCCAATGCTATTCTACTGAAGCCCTATTGATGCGGTGGTAAAGTGTCTAGGAGAGGAAGCATTCTATAATTGTATGATTAAATCTGTATTTAATAGACCCATTTCCCTGGGCTGTGACCTTCACAAGTGTTTCTTATCTTCCCCCCCCCCCCTCTCCTTAGGTTTTCATAAAATATTATTCCCTCTGGAGATTAAACATTTACTTTTTACTATGGAGAACTATCTGGGCATCTCTCACAATGATACCTTCTCCCCCCACCCCCAACCCTGCTGCCACAGAGGGGATCTTTCTTAGCTTTTCACCACAAGAATCTGGTGAGCTTCTCAGAAGTAGACCCATGCAAGTGTGGGAGTCCCCCTGAGACCGAAGGCTCCAGAAGTTTCTCACTTGCTTGCTAGTCCACACTCAATCCCCAGTCCACCAAAACTGCCACATGTCCCTCCCGATCTGTAGCTCCAGCAGCTCTACGCATGCAGATTCTCTGTCCTCGCTGTCTCTCCAGCTTTGGTGTCGGGAGGCGGAGGCATCATTCTTTGATCACAAGTCTTTGATGGGTCTAAGAAATGTTGTTTGTGTTCAGTTTGTTCAATATTTTCCTTGTTTTTAAGAGCAAGAGTGATCACTTTCCAAGCTTCTTGCATGTTGCAGCTGAAAGCAAACGTTCTGCATCTGTGTTTTTGCAGTAATGGAAAATCTAAATCCCATGGGCTTGCACCGTAAGGGAATGCCTCCCCTCACATGACTAGGCATTTCAAAGGTGGTCCAAGTCGTATGTTTGGTTGGTGCACATGGCTTATCAGCACCAGTAAGAAAACAGATTTCTCCCCACTTCCCTGTTCTGCATCCTTATTATCATCTATA
>PVJC01010815.1:0-42920 GCA_004026665.1 Murina feae | reverse complement strand
GAGCCTCTGATGGGGCTGGGGGCAGGTCCCCAGTGATGACACACACACACACACACACACACACACACACACAGAAGGCACCTGGCAGACTGGGGCCATCATAGGACATCCACTGAGGGGTCCCAGACTGTGAGAGGGCACAGGTCGGGCTGAGGGACTCCCTCCACGCCGAGTGCACAAATTTTTGTGCACCGGGCCCTTAGTAGTTTAATAAAAAACTATGAACAAATTCTAGTGCACACTGCACATATCTTATTTTGAAGTAAAAAAACAAGGCGGCAAAAACACCCGGCGGGCCGGATAAATGTCCTCGGGGGGCCGCATGTGGCCCGCGAGTCGTAGTTTGAGGACCTCTGTCCCATTTCAGTTCAAATGTGGCTATTTTGCTTTGTTCTGGAGCATTTGCTCTAGGTATATAAATGTTGTGTTTCAGTTCTGGTGAGTGTACTTTGGATTTAAAAAAAAAAGGAGAGCTCCTTTCTGGGGGCGGGAGTGTGGTGTTTCTCCCAAAGGCATAATGGGTGGCGTCCTGCTCCCCAGGTTGTGCAGCTGGGGAAATGAGTCAGAAGTATGTACAAGCAAGATCTGCTTTGCGCTGCATTGCTCTGTGAGTCCGTTTTTCCAGAACGGCTCTGTTCTGAGGTAGGATGGTCTGGGACAGCCTCATTATAGGAGGGCTACCAGGGAGGTTAGCGTGGAGGGGGCTGTGAGGCCTGGCTCTAGGAAGTTTTGTGTCTGAGATTGGGGTAGTCATTAGGGAAGCAGGGTGTTGCAGAGCCCCGCCCCGGGGGGAGTACAGCCGTGCAAGAGGCTGGCAGCAGCGCGAGCTGAGGTGGACGGCGTGGCGGGGACAGGTTGTCCACACAGACCCTTGCAGGCAGAGTGGGACTCTGATCAAGGGCTTAAGTATGGAGAATTGGAAGTGACGAGAATGAAGACAGGAGATCTGAAGGGGCCAGTGTAGTCCTCAGGGCTGGGGCTGCCGTCATGGCAGAGGAGATGGGGAGACCACGTGGCCTGCACCTGGGATGGGGCTTTCACACGCATTTGGGGGCCAGCTATGTGATCTGCAGGTGGGGAGCTGTGAGGGTTGGGACCCGGCCCTCTCTTTTCCTTCCACACTCACAGACTAATTTAGTTAATTTCTGTGTCTTTTGAAGGCACAGGGGCACCCTCCCAGCACCCTGAGCTATATCCGCAGGGTGTCTGGGACTCTTCTGTCTTGCCCCTCTCAGCTAGGCCCTGGCAGTCTCCTCCTCTGATTGGTTGTGCCTCTCCCTTGCCTTCTGCATCTGTCTCCTCCCCATTTTTAAAAAAGATTTTTTAAATTGATTTTTAGAGAGAGGAAGGGAGAAGGAGAGATAGAAATATTGATGTGAAAGTGAAACATCGATTGACTGCCTCTGCAGTCCCCCTACCAGGGATCGAGCCCACAGCTAGGGCATGTGCCCTGACCAGGAATTGAACCAGCAACCTGTCAGTCCACAGGACGACATCCAACTGAACCACCAGGCCAGGGTCCAGGGTTCTCCATTTTTGCTGTCACCCTGCCAGTTCAGACTTTGGTACTTTTTAGCTGGTTGCAATTGCAGTGTCTTTTTTTTAAAAAAAAAAATGTTTTTATTGATTTCAGAGAGAGGAAGGGAGAGGGAGATAGAAACATTGATGAAAGAGAAGCATCAGTTGGCTGCCTCCTCCACACCCCCATGTAGGGATTGAGCCTGAAACCTGGGCATGTCTCTGACCAGGAATCAAAGGGCAGCTTCCTGATGCATGGGCCGATGCTCAACCAGCTGAGCCACACCAGCTAAGCTGCAGTGTCTTTAACTGATTTCTTAACTTAGATGACTTTTTCTACCATGTTTTATGCAGTGTTTACACAGTTCTTTACCTACAGCTCTGATGACATCACCTCCTCAAAGCCTCACTACTACCCGTTAACTAAGAACAAAGTTCAAATTTTTTAGCCTGAGCTTCCTGACCACCTAGGACCCATCTTACCTTTGTCTTATGAAAATATTTCTTCCCTTAATAGATGCATATCTCCTTAGGGGAGCCATTATCCATACCCGATTAATCTTTTTTTAAATAACATTAATATGTTTTTATTGATTTGAGAGGAAAAAAGAGGGCTGGAGAGATAGAAACATCAATGATGAGAATCATTGATCGGCTGCCTCCTGCACATCGCCCACTAGGCATTGAGCCTGCAACCCTGGCATGTGACCTGACCAGGAATCGAGCTATGACCTCCTGGTTCATAGGTTGACGCTCAACCACTGAGCCATGCCAGCCAGGCCTGATTAATTTTTTAAAGCTCCCACAGACACAGGAAACATTCAGTGAGTATTCAGCTGACGGTTGGATTTCCCTATGAATGTGTGGAAAAGACAGATTACTCAGGATTGTCAACTAAACAAATAGATTAAGCTAAATCAGTGTTAACTTTTCACGCTACTGCTGGAGTGGTGAGTCAGAAGGGAACACTGCTCGTGAGTGGCTGTCTGTGCCAGGCACTAGCTTCGTCTTTCTCTGATGCCTTTGTAACAGGGGTATCAGGACAAACCACCCAAAATTGTCAGTTGGTGAGTCAAAACCTAAAAGTCCTTTATCAGGTAAGAAGTGGAGACTCAGGGGGTCTCATTACATGTAGATCGTTGCTGGTTCCACTCTTAGTGATCTTAAAACCTGTTCCTCCAGTCAGTTCAGACAGTCTGTTTCCCTATTTTGTGAGTGTCTTGGGGAACATTAGACAGGTAACTCAAGCCACTTCAGCTGCTAGAGCCCACGTTCCACGCTGAACTCATTGCAGGAAAATATCATTAGGACTTGTCTTTCTTCTTGTGACAGGAAGGAGACAGGCGTGTGAAACTTCAGAACATGGTCAAGTTCCCCTTGACTGGCCTGGACATGACGCCTCATGTGGTTAAGAGAAGCCAGAGCAGCTGGAGTTTGCCATCCCATTGGTCTCCATGGCGACGACCTTATGGACTCGGGAGGGACCCTGAGGACTACGTCTATGACCTGTATGCTGTGTGCAATCATCATGGCACCATGCAAGGGGGGCACTACACAGGTCTGCAGTGCGAGGGGCCGGGTGTCTGTGCGGATGATTCCTTCAGGCGTGTTTGCTTATGACAGGGTCACTCTGCCTTAGCGCCTCACTTTCCCTTCAGTAGCCAGTGTGCCAGCTGCGAGGCCAGTCTTCATCCTCTGGACCTTTGTCCAAGCACCAACAGTGAACATTCCCTTCCTTTTCCTGAGCGGGTGCACCATGGCATCTGGTTGACTGGGGAGTGGTGTGTGCAGATGGACAGCACGCTCCACTCCCCAAGAACTTGCTGAGCTCACCGTGACTGCACTCCCCACGGATGGTTGCACTCACTCCCGTGAGCTTCTAGCGCCTTCCTGGTTTGGAGTGACTGTGAAGCATTTTTCTAGTATTGTTAAAGGATCTTGGAAGGGTTTTCCTTTTATATCAAGGCTACATTTACATGTTCATTTTTAAAGCAACCATGTTCATCATAGGAAATTTAGACACTAAAGAATGGGAGAAAGAACAGTGCCATCATCCATGGGCTTATCACTCAGAAATAACCCCTGATAACAGTTTTTAAAATTGTGATAAAGTATACATAACACTTGCCATTTTAACCATTCTTCAGTGCACGGTTCAGTGGCACATCTTTCTGGAATCGTCATCCTCATCCATGTCCAGAACTTTTTATCTTAAGAGGAGCTTGGATGTTTTCTGTGTCTTTCCCCCTTTCCCACACTGAGGCCACACCTCTGCTTGTCTGGTGTGTGAAATGGTTGGTCTTAGATTAGAGAACACTGGAAGTGCCTCAGCATGGTCTGAGGATAGACACTGTGTGCACGTGTTCGTGGGGAATGCTTCCTGTGATGTCTCTTTTGCACTGGATCTAGCTATACTTATGTGGTGCATGCATGGCTAACCTGTGTAAGGATTCTCAAACAGTGCTTCTCAAAGTATCTGTCATGAAGAACCTATTCTTTTCTTTTAAAAATTTCCAGTCCTTCATGAATCAGTACTTTTGCAAAAAATACAATTAAAGTATGGCAGTATCAGATTGCTATAAAAGTTCTTCATTGCTTTTCTCAGTTTTGCTGTTTATCTTGTGGACTGGCACCAGTCTTCTAACCATACTTTGAGTAGCACTGGTCTAGACACACTTCACTAGAAGTGCTGGAAAGAAGGCAACTGGAAGCATTGTGTAAGTGCATCGTTTAATGAGTTATCATGCTCCCTGGTGTTCACGCCTTGGCTGGGGACAGACCGTCTGAAGGAAACAGACGGAAGCCAGTGCAAGGTCTATCACCTTCTCTCGGCGTGCCCTGGCAGTCCCATCCCCACTGCAGAAGAGCAGCCATGGACCAGATCACTGCCCTCGCCCTGGCCCTGGCCCCGTTCACTGCTTATAGTGCCATTGTTCTCCCGTCTGGTTCCAGAGTCCAAGCTGCACGTGACTTCCCTTCCCACAAGCACAGGTTCTTACTCTGCTCTCTTTCTGGACCTGTCTGCTGGAGCCCTTCGCGCCGGGTGCCTTCACTCCTCAGCGTGCCATGCTTGGGCAAGTCGCTCCCGCTGCCTCTCAGGGCTTGCGTGCCCGCCCTGGGGCCATGCTGAGTCTGTCCCAGTGGTTAGCTACTCCTTTAATCACACCCCAAAAAATAAGTATATTTTTAAAAAATATATTTTATTGAGTTTTTACAGAGAGGAAGGAAGAGGGATAGAGAGTTAGAAACATTGATGGGAGAGAAACATCGACCAGCTTGCCTCCTGCACACCCCCCACTGGGGATGTGCCCGCAACCAAGGTACATGCCCTTGACTGGAATTGAACCTGGGACCCTTCAGTCCGCAGGCCGATGCTCTATCCACTGAGCCAAACCAGTCAGGGCCCAACAAATAAGTATTGTAGGAAGTGTGGTAAGAATGTACTTCTCTGGATCAAGCTTGTCACACCCTTGATATATCCTTCTAGGATGACTGGAACATTGAGTTGTTCATTCTTGCTGGCTCTTAAAGGCTCTGTATTTCTATCTCAGGTTTAGAATTAGAACTGGAGAGAAGGCCGCATACCTCCATGAACTCAAATGTTCTCCATTTATCAAGGGACTTCCCTGGGCCATTGTTTGTGCTACCCCAAGGGAAGCAGGGCTGGTGAGGGGAGTAGACAATTCTTAAATGAGTTGGCATGACCTTGGGTAAGCTGGGAAATCTTTCCGAGCCTCTGTAAAAGGGGACTCATTATAGAGCAGGAACGTGTGGCACATAGTTCTAAGCAAGTGTTAGTCGCTGTTATGATTAGTACAGTACTTCCGGTTCTGTTATCTTCTGTCTCCGATAAACACCAAGGTGTCACAACACGCTCACCTCAGGGTCTCTCACCCCTGGCACTGCTGACAGTTCGCCAGACAGTGCTGTGCTGTGAGCGCCCCTGCCGCCCACGGAGCACCTTCCCCCAGGCTGGGACAGTCAGAACACTGTCAGACTTTCCACGTGTCTCCTGGGGTGGAACTGTCCCTGGTTGAGACCCACTGGTTTAAATAAATAAGTATATTTTGTTTCCTAAGATTAAAAAGAACTTTATCCCTTTGGAATTTTTTGAAACATTTGGCCCGAGTGTGATAGGAATTTGGGTGTGTCACCTCTTTCTCTGTTGCTGCACACAGCCTTTCAAAGGTCGTGAGTGACTTAGCTGAGCTGGTGGGTCGTGGCCCAGCCGGTGAGTGCGGGTGCTGATGGGGCTCTCTTTGGCAGCCTACTGTAAGAACTCCGTGGATGGGCTCTGGTACAGCTTCGATGACAGTGACGTGCAGCAGCTGTCGGAAGATGAGGTCTGCACACAGACGGCCTACATCCTTTTCTACCAGAGGCGGACAGCAATACCGTCATGGTCGGCTAACAGCTCGGTGGCAGGTAAGGCCAACCCTGTTCTTGGGCGATTTTTCCCAGAACAGAAGATTGTCATTAATGTCCAGAGAAATTCCTGGAAGGTGTCATGCCTCTGTCAGTTTGATCAGATTAATCCTACATTTGCATTTAATCTTGAAACCAAAATGATTGCAGTTAAGGAAATGGGAGTGGCGTGTGCAAGCAGCCGTGAACCAGCAGAGTTCACGGGGAGGGGAACGAGTGCTGGGGAGTCCCTCGTGGGCTAAGTGGCTGCGAAGCAGCATGGCATGCGCTCTGGAAGCAGAGGGAACGAGAGTTTGCAAGTAGAACGGACACTTGGCTTTGCCACATTTTGGTTGGGTTACTTTGGGGCTCGTCCTGTCCAAGGCACATACTTAGTATCTAATCCCGGTGCAATAACACTGCGTGCCTCTTGGGGTCCTTGTATGCATCAGGTTAAGCAAATGCACCTTAAAGCCTTTTGTAAAGGGTTAAATACCATTAGAAACAACCCCCTCCCTTCCTCCCCCCCTCCCCCGAGTAAGGTTGACCTGTTGCATTAGGGAAGAATTGAAGGCTAAGGTGACTTGAGTTGAGTGTGATGGGGTCTAGCCTGTTGTTTAATAAATGCAGGAATCAATGCTCACACATTATCTAAACAAAGGCGGTGCTGCTTAGTGCAGGGTTTGAGCTTAGGAGAGTAAGACAAGACTGGGATGTGGGAATGTGGTCAGGTTAGGGATTGTTGCCTCCTGCTCCCCCTGAGGCTTGCGAGGGCTAGGTTAGAAGCTGTTAAAAAGAGGCCTCTTTGGAGCAGTGGCCCCTGCTGGAGTCAGCGCTGCCCCCCAGTGTGCCCATCTGTCTGCCACTCATACGTTAACAGAGGTGGGGCTCTCAGTGCTCTGAAGCCTGTCCTCTGTGCTTCCTAGAGCCTGGGATGTGCTCAGAAATGACGCCTCATAAGGGCTCCTTGAGACCGTCGTGCTGCTTCATGTGCTCAACTTCTGAGCCGTTGCTGTTGCTCTCATGTGTTTTAAGGGCTTTCCTGAGCACAGGGCAGATTGACATTGAGCCCTGTGTTTTTGTGTTTGTGTATTAATATTGTGAAAACGATTTTAAAAGCCAGTAAACAGGCGGAGGAAATAACTGCACGGCTGCTCCCTCTCCTTCCTGTGTGTCAGTGTGTGGCAGGCACAGTCTGTGTGTAGTACTCGGTAAATACGTGAGAAGGAATGAACGTGACGATTGTCTGTAGCCTGTTCTGTTGCCAGCCCTTAGGGCTTGGATGTGCATTATAAATTGTCCATCCTGCACTCATGTTACCACTGCAGACGTGCACGGAGCCTGCTCTCCAGCCTTTCGTCTTGGCAGGGGCTGTTGGAGAGGCACACGGGTCTGGCGGCTCGTGCTGACCTGCAGTGCCGGGTCCCAGGGGTGCTGTGAGGCCCCGTCCGTCCGGCCTGACCTCGTGCCCTCCCTTCTCTGCAGGCTCCACAAGCTCCTCCCTGTGCGAGCACTGGGTGAGCCGGCTGCCGGGGAGCAAGCCGGCCAGCGCCACCTCGGCAGCCTCCTCCCGACGCACCTCCCTGGCCTCGCTGTCCGAGTCCGTGGAGATGACGGGGGAGAGGAGTGAAGACGATGGTGAGTGTGTGTTTTGTGTTTTGGTGACAGACTTGCAAGCAGCAACTCACGGACAGCACAGGCTCCCTCCTGTTCAGGAGCCCAGAAGGCTGTGGGGTGGCGCTGCACAGTGTCCAGGCGTCAGTGATGTCCGCTGTGCACAGGGCATGTCATCTCCTTTCTGACCCAGCACTTGTTTCTTCTCTTTCATCATTTTCAACTTGGAAGGTCTGGAGTGGAGGCTGGAGCCTTGACTCTGTACAATAATGAATACATTTTTTTCAAAGTGCTTTTTAAAATCTTCCAGGCAGCTGTGAGGGGACTCAGTGCGAGCACGCCTGCGCAGGGCCTGGCAGGGAGCTCCCGCTGCCCAGCGTCTCCCCTCCCCGCCACGCCGTTGCCCTTAGAGCAGTGGTTCTCAACCTTCCCAATGCCGCAACCCTTTCATACAGTCCCTCATGTTGTGACTCAGTCATAACATTATCTTCGTTGCTACTTCATAACTGTAATGTACTGTTATGAATCTTAATATAAATATCTAATATGCAGGATGTATTTAGGCGACCCCCGTGAAAGGGTCATTTGACCCCCAAAGGGGTCGCAACCCACAGATTGAGAACCGCTGCCTTAGAGGAATCTGGCGCATTCTTTCTCAGAAGCATTCAGTACAGAACTGGTGCCTCTGCATAGAAGTAGTTTTTGGGAATTCTGAAGATAAGTACAACATAAAAACTTGGGAAATATGATAAAAGTGGAACTCTTTTTTACCTTCACTTACCAGTTGAGTAGTGGCAGCACACTCGGCCCTTAGTTCCATCAGGGACCAGGTGGGTGGGAACAAGGCAGACAGCACTGCGAGAGCTGGGAAAGGGGAGACAGTGAGCTCAGCTTCTTAATGAGATGCTGACTCACCTTCTTTCCAACAAGCCTCATTCTGTAGCCAGCATTCTGCTTCTAGTGGTCATGGGTCTTCTGAGAATGCGAGGTGGAGGCCAAGGCAGGGCTGGGAGGTTGTGCCAGCCTGGGGGATGTGCCCCTAGCATCAGCTCGGGCCTATTGCTTCTCTGCTTATATTGTAAGAATTCTGGGCTATGGCTGCTAAGCTCCTTTCTAGCTTCTGACATTATTTGAAAAACTGACGGATGAATCTTCACTTACTAAGATAGAGGTTATTTCCAGCACAGCCTTTCACCTTAGAATTCATTGTTGTTTAACTGTAGGCTTAAAAGTGGGTTGCCAACCTGTTTTTAACGAGTGATTGGAGAATTGGTGCCCTCTTAAGTGTCATCATCTCCCAGGAGTGCTGGTGGTGCCCAAAGGCGGGGTCTGGCCCTAGGATCTCCTTCAGGCAGTCTCTGACATATGCCACCGCTACCATTAGTATGTGTGTATAGGAAATATTTACAATATTTTATTTGGAAGTTTTTTTTTAAATTCTTTATTGTTTAGAGTATTACATGTCTCCTTTTCCCCCCATTGACCCTCTCCCAAGCCATTCCCACCCCCCAGCACATGCCCTCACCCCCTACTGTTTGTGTCCATGGGCTGTGCTTATATGCATCCATACAAGTCCTTCGTTAATCTGTTATGCTACCCTCTAAACCTCCACCTTCCCTCTGAGGTTGAATGGTCTGGCTGATGTTTCTATGTCTCTGGATCTAATTTTGTTCATTGGTTTATGTTGTTCATTATATTCCACAAATGAGTGAGATCATGTGATACTTATTTTTCTCTGACTGGTTTATTTCACTTAGCATCCATGCTGTTGTAAATGGTAAGAGTTCCTTCTTTTTTTACAGCAGTGTAGTATTCCATTGTGTAGATGTACCACAGTTTTTTAATACACTCATCTGCTGATGGGCACTTAGGCTGTTTCCAAATCTTAGCTATGGTGTATTGTGCTGCTGTGAACAAAGGAACATATATCCTTTCTGATCAGTGTTTCTTATTTCTTGGAGTATATTCCTAGAAGTGGAATCACTGGGTCAAATGGGAGTTCTGTTTTTAATTTTTTGAGGAAATTCCATATTATTTTCCACATGTGCCTGCACCAGTCTGCATTCCCACCAGCAGTGCACGAGGGTTCCTTTTTCTCCGCATCCTCTCCAGCACTTGTTGTTTGTTGATTTGATGATAGCCATTCTGACAGGTGTGAGATGGTACCTCATTGTCGTTTTGATTTGCATCTCTCAGATGATTAGTGACTTTGAGCATGTTTTCATGTGTCTCTCGGTCTTCTGTGTGTGGGGTTGGTTATTAACGTCACTTCTTTCATTTCTGATTTTGTTTATTGGGTCCTCTTTGTTTCTCAGTGAGCCTGACTAGAGGTTCATCAGTCTGGTTTATCCTTTCAAAGAACCAGCTCTTTATTACTTTTTTGTTTTGTTTTTTATTTTTGTCTCTATGTCATTTATTTTCACTCTGATCTTTATGATTTCCTTCCTTCTGTTTACTCTGGGCTTTTCTTATTGCTCTCTAATTCTTTAAGTTGTAGGGTTAAACAATTTATTACCATTTTTTTCTTGCTTTTTGAGGTAGGCCTGTAGAGCTATGAGATTCCCTCTCAGGACTGCTTTCATTGTGTCCCACAGATTTTTGGATTGTTGTGTTTTCATTGTCATTTGTTGCCAGGATGCTTTTTATTTCTTCTTTGATCTCTTTGGTAACCCAGTCATTATTTGATAGCATGCTATTTAGCCTCCAAGTGTTTCATCTTTTACATTGCTTTTCTTATAGTTGATTTCTAATTTTATGAATAACATTGTGATCTAAGAAGATGCTTGATATGATTTCTGTCTTGAATTTGAAGAGACTTTGCCTGTGTCCCCACATGTGGTCTCTCTTTGAAAACGTCCCATGTGCACTGGAGAAGAATGTATTCTGTAGCTTTGGGGTGAAATGTTCTGAAGATGTCAATTCCATCTAATCTAGTGAGCCATTTAAGGTTGCTGTTTCTTTGCTGATTTTTTGTTTAGAGGATTTACCCAGTGGCGTTAGTGGGGTATTAATGTCCCCTACTATGATTGTATTGCTGTCAATCTCTCCCTTGATACCCTCCAGAATTTTTTTTTAATGTATTTGGGTGCTCCTGTATTAAGTGCATATATGTTTACCACAGTTATATCTTCTTGTTGAATTGCTCCCTTTAGTATTATGAAGTGGCCTACCTTCAGCTCCCTTTGTCTTTTGATCGGAGCATTTAATCCATTTATGTTTAAGGTAATTATTGATAGGTACTTGCTTGCTGCCATTTTTATTCTTCGTGCCTGTGTTCCTTCTTCCCTTTCAATTTCTTCTTTTTACAGCAGTCCTTAGCATTTCTGGCGTTGCTGATTTGGTAGTAATAAACTCCCTTAGCCTTTTTTTTTTTTTTTTTTTTGCTGTGAAGCTCCTGATTTCACCTTCAATTTTGAATGATAGTCTTGCTGGGTACAGTATTCTTGGATTCAGTTTCTTCCTTTGCATGACTTTGTATATTTCATTCCATTCCCTTCTGGCCTGGTGTGTTTCTGTTGAGAAATCAGTTGATAGTCTAATGGGAGATCCCTTGTAGATAACTTTCTGCCTCTCTCTGGCAGCCTTTAAGATTCTTACTGTGTCATTGACGTTTGCCAATTTAATTATGATGGGTCTTGGTGTCAGTCTTTCTGGGGCTCATCTTGTTTGGAACTCTGTGTGCTTCTTGAATGTGTGTGATTTTTTTTTTCTTCCCAACATCAGGGAAATTTTCTCTCATTATTTCTTCAAACAGGTTTTCTATTCCTTGCTCTGCTTCCTCCTTCTGGCACCCCTATTATGCAGTTGTTGTTTCATTTTGTGTTGTAGTAAAGCTTCCTTAGGCTGTCCTGCATTTTAAGTTTTCTTTCCAGTTGTTACTCTGCTTGGTTATTTTTTCCAACTTGTCTTCTCACTCACTGATGAGGTCCTCAGTTTCTTTTAGTCTACTGTTGAAACTTTCCATTGTACTTGTTATTGCAGCTATGTCATTCTTCATTTCCTCTTGATTTTTCTTCATTTCCTCTTTTTTTAAAAAATATATTTATTGATTTTTTACAGAGAGGAAGGGAGAGGGATAGAGAGTTAGAAACATCGATGAGAGAGAAACATCGATCAACTGCCTCCTGCACACCTCCTACTGCGGATGTGCCCACAACCAAGGTACATGCCTTTGACTGGAATTGAACCTGGGACCTATTAGTCCGCAGGCCAATGCTCTGTCCACTGAGCTAAACCAGTTAGGGCCTTCATTTCCTCTTAATTCTTCTTCATTTTCTCTTGATTCTTATACATGTTATTGAATTTGTCTTTCCTTCCTTTCAGCGTCCTTATGTCCATTGCTCTGAATTCTTTCTCTGACAAATTGCTTGCCTCCATTTCATTTATTTCTTTTCTGGTAATTCCTCCTTTTCTTTCGTATGGGGGTTATTTTTTTGCCTCCCCATTTTTGCTGTTCCTTTGTGATTGTTTCTATGTATTAGATCAAACTACTATGCTATGCAGATTTTTTGAATTTGTCTTATATAGTGGATGTTTTGTGGGACCCAGTAGTGGATTTATATTATTCTAGTTATGAATATTTTTTTAATAAGTTCTAAGTCACTCAGGATTATATTGTCTCTTTAGTCTTTTGTGTGGATGTGCTTTCATAGTTAACAAGTACAGGCACCTGCATGTGGCATTGCGTGTGGGCTGAAGCTGCGGCTCTGGGGTTCGCTCTGCCTCTCTTTGTGCCATCTTTGGCAAAGACTGCCTTCTGGGAGCCCCCAGATAGCCTCGGTGAGTTAAGTTGACTTGGTCATTCATATTTCTTGAGCATCTGTGGAGTGCCAAGTACCTTGCTGGGCACAGGACTTTTTAAAGATTTTTATTAAATTCTCATTGTAGCCCTATGAGTTACAACAGGAGTCATCAAACTACAGGCCACAGGCCAAATATAGTCCCTGCCTTTATTTTAAATAAGGTTTTATTGGAACACAGCCATGCCCATTTGTCACCCTTGGCTACTTTCATGAGATGGGGGCCCACAAAGCCTAAAATACTGACTATCTGGGCCTGTACAGGAAACTGTGCTGACCCCTGGTGTAGAGCAAGCAGGCAGAGAGAGTCTGCCGATCCCTGAATTAGAATGTACCTTTGGGATAGATAAGGGAGGGAACTGGGCTCAGGAAAGTGGACGTCCCATGACTACTCCTTGAGCCCAGACGTGCTGCTCTGAGTGTCATGCTCCTGTTGTCCCAGGTGCTTGCCTTTCTTTCCCGAAAAGTGCTGCTGGCCTCTTTGCTATTGAGCTTAATGATGTTCTCTTTGTGCATTCAGGAGGTTTCTCGACACGACCGTTTGTGAGGAGTGTCCAGCGCCAGAGCTTGTCATCCAGGTCTTCTGTCACCAGCCCCTTGGCCGTCCATGAAAACTGCATAAGACCTTCTTGGTCCCTGTCTGCCAAGCTGCAGATGCGTTCTAGCTCTCCTTCCCGTCTCTCAGGGGACTCTCCAGTTCACGCCTCTGCCTCCACCTTGGAGAAGATCGGGGAGGCGGTGGATGACAAGGCCTCTGTCTCTTGCTTTGGTAGCTTGAGGAGCCTTTCCAGCAGTTCTCAGGACCCGGGCGGCGCTCCCAGTCGACGGGAGCACAAGGCTGCGGGTCGGGCCCCCCTGGCTGTCATGGAAGGCGTGTGCAGAGACGAGCCAGATGCCCTCAGATTGAACTCGGGTGTGGCAGACACACAGAACAAACACTCAGCACAAGGGGCTCCCTTGCCCCCCGTCTCTGACCCATTTGATAACAATAACCAGATCGCTTATGTGGATCAGAGCGATTCTGTCGATAGCTCTCCCGTCAAAGAGGTGAAACCCCCAAGCCATCCAGGCTCCCTCACAAAGAAACCAGAGAGCACAACCAAGAGTTCCCCCAGCTCCAAAGGCGCATCTGAGCCGGACAGAAGCTGGCGGAAGGGGAGGTCCGCCTTGGCGAGCCGGGGGTCATCTCAGTCCAGCACCTCCCCTTCCTCTCCGGTTCCTGCCAAAGTTTCTGTGAAGCCCTCCCGCTCCCGAAGCAAAGGGGAGTCTTCCAGGGCCCCCGCCCCTCCCAGGAAGGAGTCCTCCCCCAGAGCCCAGGACGTGGTGGCCTCTCCTTCGCCCCAGAAGCCGAAGCCAGCTTCTGCCCTCACATGCACTGCTTCCTCCACCCCTGCCAGGAAGGCCTCGGGCCCTGCTGCGAGCAGCCCCTGCCCACCGGGGAAGGGCAGGACTGCAGACCGGAGCTTCAGTGGGGAGGGCTCCAGACAAAGCCTGGCTTCTGACCGAGCCGGGGTCCCCTCCAGCTCCAAGCCCAACTCCCCTCGGGGGGGCCAGGCCAGGGCAGGGGAGGGCCGGGGGGACGGGAAGCAGGTCCGGAGCTCCTCTATGGCCAGTCTGCGCTCCCCCAACACGAGTGTGAAGGCTGGCCTGAGGCGGGACAGCAGGTCGGATGAGAAGGGGCTGTCCTTCTTCAAGTCCGCCTTGAGGCAGAAGGAGACCAGGCGGTCCACTGACCTCGGCAAGACGCCCTTGCTCTCCAAGAAGGCAGGTGGGGCCTCCGTCAGGTCGGCCTGTCAGAACGCCGGGGAGGACAAGGCCGAGAGGGGGCACCGGCCTCCAGGCTCCCAGCAGCCAAATGCCAGTTCCTTTGGGAAAGAGCAGCTTGCCTCCAAGGACCCTGCTTCTGCTCGACATTCCCTGCTGTCCAGTCGCAGATCCAAGTCTTCCCCGCTGGACTGCAGAGCACCCGCATCTCCTGGTGGCAGACAGTCCTCCGAGAAGTCCTCCCAAAGGCTCCCTTCGAGCATGCCAGTCTCTGCACGGCCTCCGAAACCTCAGTGACGCTGTTGCGCTCCAGTGCAACCTGTGATGCGTTTATTTATTTAGAACCCTCCCCTCCCACCAAAGCCCTCCTTGCTTTTGTTTTGTATTTTTTGGGTCATGTGCCTGATGTGCGTGCTTGCGTGCATGCATGCGTCTGTGTGCGTGTGTGTGTGGGTGTGTGTGTGTACGTGCGTGTGTACGTGTGCACACGCACGGAACTCAATTGCAAATTGTTAAAAAGCGTCGCCTTATTCTGCCATTGAACCAAATAACAGCCATAGGCAAAGCATCGATACCGAGCTAACTGGAAACAATCACAGATGATCCTGGACAGTCCCTGTAGCAGTTGCACATACTTCTCTAGAGAACACTAATGACTCGGACACTAGGGTTTGGAACCTGGGACCAGTGAAGCTGTTGTTACTGTGCTCTGCAGAAGGATGAGTTACCTGATCTTGACCGGGGCTTCAGCTGAGCAGGACTTGTCCTCACGGGGACTGGCACATAGCACCAGGAGTTCCAAAAACTGTGACACTAACAGACAAACTGGGAGGAGACGGTTGCTCCTGTAAAGGGCAGTATTTTAACACTAATGTTTCTCAGGTGTATACTCAGCCAGTCTAGGAAGGGTGTGTGTCTACGAGGCTTAGGGAGAAGGTGGCGTGTCAGTGACTGTGAGCCCTCCTCCTGCAATACATGGACATTTTTAGAGGTAGACGCCGTCTTTCACTACTTCCATGTCGGCAAAGATGTGGGTCCCAGTCACGCGTAGTTACGTTTTTTCTTTCCTACATTTGCTAGTGAAGGCCATTGGGAGTTTGGAAAGTTGTAGAGCAGAAGAGGAATCTTAAAGATTCTGGGAAAAGAAAAAGGGTTCTCAACTGCACGCAGGAACCTCTCCCATTTTCCTCCTCTGGGGTTGCTTTTTCTGTGTCAGACGTTGAAAGCTCCATGCCCACGTCTCCACAGTCTGGTAAGTTACGAAGAGGAAAGAAGTTGCTCAGGCCGGAAGTCGGTGGTGGTTGAAGTGATGTGTAACAAAGTATTATGTACACGTTTCTGGTCCTGCATGTCGGGCTCAGTGTGACTACTCTTCAGTAATTCACTTCTTCGTGCTTAAGATTGAATCTCTTGCCAGAACTCAGTGGGGTCAGCTCAGGTTCCGTCTGGCCCTGTCCATGCCAATTGCATTTCCTGGTTAGACAAGAGAACCTCACAGACATCTCACAGAGAAGCAAGATACTGGTTTTCCACGCTATTTGAATAGCATTTGTCACTTTGCCATAAAATATAGCATGCTATGTTTATATGCTCTTAAGTAGTAACTTCCAAAAATCTCATAGGTTCTTCAAGTTCTCCCTGAACTCCTGGCACACGGACCCATGTATAATCCCCCTTCAGTCCTGCTGTGTGTGAGACGACTGCACACACATGGCTGTGAATTCTGCACTGCCTTTTGTTGTTTTCCCATGAGTACCTCTTGGGAAATGTTTCCAGTAGGTTACTTAACTTTATTTTGCTGCTAATTTGAGCATTAGCAGGTAACTCACAAGCCTGGAGGCCGTTCTTGCTGAGGGTAACTGGAAATGTAGACCCTTGTGACAGCTAAGACTCACTCGGCTTGTGGAAGTTGCCGTAGTGCTCTGTGACGTTTCCTGAGTTCACATGTCTGCCCCACGCCCAGTCCTGTGGCTCCAGAGCAGCGCTGCTCCCCTCAGCGCAGTGACTGCCGAAGCCCGGCTGCCGGGATGTTCTCGCTCCCAACCGCACATGGACAGCCGGTCTGTTTGGCACTGGTTTTCTGTATCACAAATGTGGGACCGCCAGTGTCAGGAATTCAGTGTTTGTCTGCTTGGAACTTCTCATCTTCCTTTTGCAGGCAAACCACATTTGAAATCTATCTGTATCTCTGCAAAGTGTCAGAATTATAGTTTGGTTACATAACAGGTTTTATGACCACCTTTTGGGGCTATAATCATTTAAGCATGAATGGAAGGTAAATATTTTTATTCTTGAGTGCTTCAGGAATAGATTTTCCATTTGGTTTAGTGTCTTTAAAAGCACACTACAAACTCCTTTAATTTTCCATAAGATCTGGAAATAAAATTTCAGAATCTATAGAATTGTGTGCTTAGGAATTTAGTCCTTGTTTCAGATTTAAATGGAAAAATCAGGAAGTTACGGCGTTGTCTAGGCATCTCTAAGCGGTGACATTGCTGCGCATAAGCAGTGAAAAGTCCATCCCTGATCACCAGGGACA
This sequence comes from Murina feae, assembly GCA_004026665.1. Classification (NCBI taxonomy): domain Eukaryota; kingdom Metazoa; phylum Chordata; class Mammalia; order Chiroptera; family Vespertilionidae; genus Murina; species Murina feae. The sequence goes on along the minus strand of PVJC01010815.1, from coordinate 26,282 downwards.
GACACTCGGCCGCCGAGAAGGCTGTCTGGCTAGCAGTTGCAGGTGCTCTGAGGTGTGACGTGTGGGAAAGGGTTACTTGGTTCAGTTCAGGTCTTCGGTAGGTTAGGGACTTGGTGCTGGTTTTGTTTTTCCCTGGTGACTTTAGGCGCAGTGAGCATACATGTGGGGTTGGAAATCACTTGCTGCTAAGGATTGTGGGCCTGGGTTTCTGGCCTCATCCAAGCACTCATCTCCTGGTGGGCACAGAATGACCACCAACCATGGAGTTCGTCTGTCATGTTTTTCCACTTAAGAAACGTTTCATTCTGGGTTTTTTCCAGTGAACACCCCAGGCACTGAGGCTGCAGCGTTCCCTAAGTCCCCGGCCTTGCCTTCGTCATCCCTCCCTAATACGGGAGCACAGAGGCTGTTAGGCTCATCTCATGCAAGACCATCTCCCCCCTGTTTGTGTTTTCTCTCCCTAAAAGCAGCCTAACAGTAATACTACGCTGGACCAACAGGAGTGCTCGTGTTGTGGTAAAGTGTTGTAACTATCTGAGGCTGCCCTCAACTCTTGTAGTCATTCTTCCATCACTTAATAATTTGTTCGTTCATTCTGCCGCGTTGGTTGAGGGCCTGCCCTGCGAGTGAGGCCAGCCGCAGGCTCTGGGAGTTTACTGTGGCCGAGGAGCCTTAGGAGCGCAGCTGATGGACCGGGTGCCAATGGCGCCCTAAACGGAGTGACAGCCAACGGGTTCTGCTGCTTCGGCCAAGTCCTCCCGAGCACGTGTGTCCTGGAAACCAAAAGTGCCCTTCTTCACCTCTGGAGATGCTGCCCTCTACGTCCACGTCTCCAGGCTGCGCTGTTTCTATACTTAGGGCTTGACAGTGTGGTCGTCCACGTTGGCAGGAGATGGATGTGGGGATTTTGAGGGGGATGGGTGGGGGGGCAAGGGGGAGTTCGAGAAAAAAATTGTCATGTCCTATGAGAAACACAGGAACAGCATATAAAGGACGCAGTGGCAGCCTTTAGGAAAATGGAGCAGAGGAGAACTCTGCACAGAGCTCGTTTACATCCAATAAACATGTTTTTCAAGTAGATTGACATCTGATGTTACCTTTCATTCTGATAAAATTAAGCAGCTGAAGTTACTGTTTTCTGAAGTTGTTATAATTGTTGGATGCAAAGGTAATTAGTGTTTCTGGTTGGAATTTTGAGATAGTATGCAAATGACAAGCACAGTTTCTATAAGACATATTCTGTGAGGTGGGTTGAACTTTGTATCATATGATGTTGACCAGAGCAAACTTTGTAGCTGTTACTGTTTAGGCTATCTGTTTAGGTTCATAAAAGGTGCATTGTTGCCAAACCCGCAAGAGTTATTTTGGGGTAAACGCTGTGTTTTTATTTTAGTTGAGTAGTCAGAGCCTCACTGCCTTCCGCTCAGCGCTCAGAGGTGTGTCTTGCACACGGAGCCTGAGCAGCCATGCTTCACCCCCGGGACACAGGGCCCTCTGCATGGCCTGCAGCTACCCCAGAAGCATGCGCTTGCCGCCTATGCAAAGAACTCACAAGCAATGTCCACTACCCTCAACATGCTTTTATGAAGGCAACGCTTAGGTTATGGAGCTCTATTTTCGAATTTGTATTTATTAAATGTGGTCTCTTGTTTTGCTCTGCACGTTTCCCATGGCCAACTTTTTTGCTAAGCATTGGCAAGCAGGAGTGGGTGGGGATGCTGAACACACTGGTTTAGATACTGTCTTTAGCTTAAAGACTGGTAAAGCATAGGGATGTTCTAAAAATAACCTGCCGTTTTATATAGATTTTAATTGTTTATATCTTCTAGGGTTCTATTGTGGCCACGAGGAGAGACTGTGGCTCCTAGTAGTGCTAAATATTTTAAAATGCTTTTTTAGAGACTTACAGCTACTATTATGGAAAACTCTGAGCTCCCCAACCATTGGTCACATGAAGACTAAGCTTATGGGATTACGGTGGCGGCGCTGGAGTGCGGGTTAGGTTCCAGATCCATCTCACATTTGTTTTAACCTGATGTTTCCCAGTTTGGGGGAGAAGAGATCCATGATAGACCAGGGAGGCTTTTCCCGTCTCTCTCAGACTGCCCCGATTCTATGAAGCCTCTTTCTGAGATCTGGACCCCAGTCCTCATGAGACTTGAAGAGGGAATTTTTAGGCCCCCAGGCCCCTCCCCCTCACACTCAGTGTAGTCAGTGTGGTCGGCCCAGGAGCCATCATGTGGATTAAAGCTCCAGGTGTATGAAGTGTGGAGTGGAGGAGTCCTGCTGAGAGCCAGGGCGGAGTCCCAGATTTTGACAGAATGATGGTTTCTTTGTAATATTATAATAGCAAACACTAGGCTGCCCCCAAATTTCTTGTTTAGCTCATTCTCTACTTGTCTAGAATGTAATTTCAGGAAGTATTTTTAAATTTAAAAACGAATGTGAAGCATTTTTGTTTGGATCTTTTTTTTTTTTTGGTAACACTCATTGGTATTTTTTCATATAATTTTAATAAATCAGATAATGCTCGTCCAAAAGTTTGGCTGCATGCATCACCAATGGAGGCCAGTGGCATGGAGTTCAATCTGGTGAGCTGAGTGTGTGCCAAGGTCTTCAGAGCAGTCCCTGTGCTCTCGGGTGGTCGCCTCACCATCGCTGCCCGTGAGAAAGAGAAACTGTTAGTTCCCCTGGAGTTCGAGTTTCAAGGCACAAAGATAGGAAGCCACGCCGGCTGGCAGGCTCCTTGGCGAGGCCGGAGCCGTGAGGCCTGCTGCCGTGGAGGAAGGTGATGGGAGTTCCCTAGGTGCTACTCTGCCTCTCGCCACTGGTTAAAACTGAACTCCGGCCCAGCACAGCACTGCTCCCTCACAGGGCGCTCGGCCTGCACGCGGGCTGCTGTCCTGGGAGCTGCCGTCACAGGCTCACGAGTTCCCTTAGCCACGCAGGCATGGGAAGGAGGGGTCTTCTGTGGCCGGGGAAGTGTGTCATACCTTCTGAGTTATTTTAGAACAAGTGCATGAGATGTGCCACTGACTTCTGTTATTTATTTGTGTGTCTTATTGTTCAAGGTGTATGCACTTTTAAGAAGCAGAATTTATATTTTTATGTTTAAAAAGTTTTATTTCTGGAACAGCAGTGGATTATATTGCATACAGTTGGAATTAAGAGAAAAGTGGAAAATGTAACAAAATACAATAAATTTATTACACGATGCCCTTCAAGCCATACTCCTCTTTCTCCCCCTTGCCAAACTGCATTTTTTTGGTGTTGATTAAGCTCGGAAATTAAACAGATATCGTTACCGCGCTGATATATACAAAAATGCCTTAAAATTGTTCTGTTAAGGGAAGAAAGTAAGCTGCCGAAAGATGTATGCAGATACTCTGTAAATTTTTAAAACAAAAAGTCGCATCCATCCTTTTTAATGTTCACAGTCAGGGATTAGCATCCATGCCTCCTTGGGGTGATGACCTGGCCCCGGACACCACGTTCTACCTGGGGCCAGCTGCCTTTCTGCGTTTCCTGTTCTTCCCTCCTGCCACCCCTCACAGAGCTTTGCCTCTTCACTCTTGGGCTCTGGAATTGCCAGCTCCCCCACCTCCGCGGGGCAGGACTTCCTGCTGAGGATGTCAGACCTCGTGTGGCCGCAGAGGTCGCACTCCCACGGCAGCCGCCACCACGCCTCCTCAGCAGGCCTCGGCGGGTTTGCGGGGAGCAGTTGCATGCTGAGTGCACAGCATCGGTTTCCCTAGAAACGGGTGCAGGTCACCGGGCATTATGGTCTGGGGTTGGGGCAGGGAGGCTCCCAACCCAGGACAAGGAGTGGGCCACGTGTCCTGAAACCCAGCTTTCAGCACTTACAAACTCGGGTTTTAAGAGGGAGAATTATGCTTTATGTTCTTTTAAAGAGTTCAACCTGTTAACGTAAAAACCATTGAAACCTGTAAAGAATTTTTGTGAGTTTGTTTGAGCCAAATCGTCGACTATGCCGAGAAGCAGAACCTCAACGAATTGGGACAATACTCTAGAGAATGGCGGGTTACATCTATATTTACTAGTACACATCGTAATCAAAGGAGGTAGGTAGGTGTGTTACGCCCAGATTTCGTGATCCCCAAAGACCACCCAGGGAGCCCACGTCCAATGCAAACCCGATGCAAAAACATGAGGGCCTTCATTCCAGGTAACTGGGACTTCGTCCCACACACCCTCACCAACGCAGTGGCAGGGCGGGGAGGAAGTGCTCGAGTTTCAGGGAAACAGGATTTATAGGGAGTGGGTGGGGAATGCGTGATTGGTCGAGGGAAGAGTCAAGGTTCGGTTGCACAAGGGGGCAGGGTGCAGTTAGACTTGGGTCATTTCCTCTGCATCCCTATTGGCTGGTCCACAGTCTTGCACCGCCCTTTCAGGTGGGTTGCATGAAATCTATTGGTGATAGACTAGAGAGTGGGGGGCGTGTTGGATTGGGACCCCTGGGATTGGATAAAACGATAGACATATGCTAAGCAGGAGCAATTAACATGGTAACAATGAAGGGATTTGTGGTATCTGTCCTGGTGCCCAGGCACATTAGGTTGTGCCCCAAGGGGTCCAGAAAAAGGGAAGTTACAAGTTACCCAGACATTTCAAGGGTATGTTATTATAGAGGCAAAAAGACAGACAGGCTCAGTTAAGGTAAAGGTTGATCTTGTCAGTGAAGGTACCGGCCTAGGACATAAGTACCCACCACAATTGCTTTAGTTAAAGTTTCATTTCAGACCCTCCTTTGTGGTTACTTTAGGTCTGAGTTTGCAAGACCACCATGCAGGCCTTCCCTGAGCTTGTCAGGTTAGCATGTGGCCCCTTTTGTCCACGGACCATGCAGTGCACTGATTACAGAGGCTTCATTATGCCAAAGTTTCATGTCATAAAATACGCTGATTGAATGGCTGAGCAAATGTCTGAGGCACATTCTGTTTCCTCAGGATTTGGAGGGTTGTTTTCAAATATCCAAGTGACCAGTATCTCCCTGACAGGATGTGCCTGGAGGCCTGTCCTGCCCAGCACCCCTCCTCTCACCTGGTGGGTGGGCGGCTCTTTGCTCTCCGGGGGTGATCTGGTTCCCTTTTTGCAGCCCTGTGCCAAGTCTCTGGCGTCGCCTCATAGATATACTGTCTCTGGGCACTGGGGCTACCTCATGTAGAACCTTCTAGATTCAGTCTTGATTTGGTCTGGTTTTGCCATGCCTCCCATCCCTGGACAACGTTCTCTACACAGGGAGAGTGAGAGCCACCCTCTCCCAGAGCATCCTGCCCGGGGACCCTGCGGCCCAGCACCTTCTTCTTTAGAGAGTCCAGGGATGGGACATCCTTGGCTGTAAGCTCCGTTTTTCCTAAAGAAAGTAGGGGGAACTGTGGGTGAAGCCAGCATCACAGGCCAGGCCGAGGGAGCATGGTGGAAGCGCAGGCGCCTTGATGAATGAACTAATGAGCAGCAGCGTGGGAGGACCCCGTGTGAGAAACCCATACCGGTCATTAGCTGCTTCCCAGCCCGTCAGTCATGTGCAGTGGGTGCCGCCTGCTTCTGGAAAAGAATGGAAGCGGCGCAATGAACACGCAGATGGTTCCAGTGAGGACAAACAAACTCATCCGCTTCCAGCCACCGAGGGCACCGCCGCCACCCTCCTTCCTGCTCAGTGGGCGCAGGACAGGGATGCGGGGCTGCAGGACAGGGATGCAGGCCGGCCTGGGGGGCAGGACAGGGCCAGGCTGGGGGCGCAGGACAAGGATGCGGTGCTGCAGGACAGGGATGCGGGGCCGGGCTGGGGGCGCAGGCGGAGCATGCGGCCTGTGTCTCCATGTCTGCATGACCTGGCCCCGTATGCGTTTCACGTGTCATCGCGGCAAACAACCCGTGTGCTGCGGTGGGCAGGGAAGGAGCGTCTGTCAGGCCAGGCTCTTCGGTGACAGTGCAGTGGGGACAACGGAGGGCCCTGCTACTTCCCAGCTAACAGCCACTCCTGGCCCCGCCCCCTTCTCCCTGGCCCTGTGGGTGGGCAGAACCTGTCTGTGCCCCAGCTGGGCCACGTGTCTGCAGTGTGCTGTCCCCTCCCACCCCAGGGGCAGAAGTGACTGTGACCATAGCTGGGTGACTAGTTGACCAGTGATTGCTGAGCCATGAGCCTGAGAAGATGTCGACCTGAGAAGAGAGTGGTAAAAGGACTCCCCCTCATCCAGTCTCCCTGGCCCCATAGCATCTGTAGGGCCAGTGGGGGGATTGAGACAAGGACCAGTGAGTGCCAAAGCCAGGAGGGCAGGGGAATCCTGAGCTTAGTGCTGCCTGCAGGGGTGGAGTGAGACTGTCAGTCCCTGCCAGGTAGCCAATTGCAGAAGAGGTTATAAGCTGAGGGGTGGGAACAGCTGCAACATAGGAGAAGGGTTTTCATAGACTGAAGGCGACACGCCACACACTGTCTGTGTAACTGCTACTGAGGTCAGTTAGACGACAAACAATCTAATGATCAAACATGGTATTTCCTTCCCCTATGGTCTCCCAACCCATCAACTCGGGGAATCCTATATAATAAAAGCCTAATATGCTAAGTGTCCGACTGTTGGACCCTTTGTTCAATCAGTAGCTATGATGCATACTGACCACCAGGGGCCAGACGCTCAATGCACAGGCGTGGAAACATGGAACAAACTGATGAGTCTCAGAGGGAAGGGAGTGGAGGGAGGGTGGGAAGAGATTTACCAAAGATCTTAGATGCATACTAGAGGTCTGATGCATGGATTCATGCACCACTGGGGTCCCTCTGCCTGGCCTGTACCCTCTTGCAGTCCAGGACTCCTCAGGGGATGTTGGACTGCCCGTTTCGGCCTGGTTCCCTCAGGCCAGGCCAAGGGACCCCACAGGTGCACGAATCCGTTGACCTGTCTTTACCTTATTCCTGAGAAAAGTCTTCAGACACATGAAGAAATTCGTTCGAGGGATGCCAGAGGACTCGGAGCAGGTGCTGCGTGTGAAGCCAATCACTGCAGTGAGATTTAGGGGGATAAGGCAGAAAAATAGCAAAAGCGTGTGCTCTGCGGGGAGATTACCAGTGAAGCCCGAGGCATCTTTGGAGATATAGAACATGATTGAAGAAACGTTGGATCTCATAGTCAGATGAGTGTATTAAATCTTTATCTGGAAACTCCTCAAACACCCCACCCCCGCACACAGAGCAGCCAGCTCCTAATCTCCTAATCCTCTCCTAATCTGCCTTCTGTCTCTATGAATTTGCTTATTCTAAGTATTTTTATAAATGGAACCAGGTAATAAGTGCACATTTGTGTTGGCTTTTCTCACCTAGTATAATGTTTTCAAGGTCCATCTCCGTTGCAGCATGAACTGGTACTTGATTTCTTTTCATGACTGGAATATTCCAGTTTGTTCTTCACTCATTGGTTCATGGACATGTGAGTTGTTACCTGGGATGATCTTCCACACAATTGTGCTAACTCATCCAACATGAAGGTCCAGGCCAGTGTAGGGTCACACTATGGACACAGCCCAAGGTGCCCGGTGCCGAAAGTGCAAGGGCATGTGGAGAAATAGGCTTAAAGTGCCCAGACGCAGAAGTTACCATGCCAGGGGAGTGCCTAAACCTCTCTACCCTCTGCAGAGAATGACATGTAAGCTGCTTGTAAAAGACGGCCGGGCCGGATTTCCTGGAGCTTCCCACCGGGCCTGCAGGGAGCACCGCTGTGGGAAGTGACAGGCTCCTTTGACGTTGTCATGGCTGTTCCGTGTCTCGAGATGAGGACACTGAAGCACAGAGGTCATAGGCTTCATGTGCCAACTCGAGCAGTAAGGGAAGAGCGCAGTGCCACCCAAAAGGAACGGATGGAAGTCAGATTTTCAGACTGACCAGGCTCTTCCGTAGTGAGCCCTCCGCACAGAGCTGCCACGAGAAAATGAGCAATGTGCTTTGAATCAAGAGACCAACCCTTGAGTCCCAACACTGGTCCTTCTTACCTGTAAAACCTCAGATGCGACAACATGTATGGCCTCAACAGAGTCACAAAGCATGAAGAAAGTCTACCAACAAGAGCCTGTTACATTTGTTTTACTTACAGATGAGATTAGATGTTACCACCATCTGCTAGAATTTCACTTTGTTCCCATTTTTCTTTGGCTTCTCTCTCTCTCTTTTGTTTAATCCTCACCTGAGGATATTTTTCCATTGACTTTTACAGAAAGTGGAAGAGAAAGGGAAAGACAGAGAGAAATAGCGATGTGAGAGAAACACATGGATTGGTTGCCTCTTGCATGCACCCCGACCAGGGCCCGGGTCGGGGAGGAGCCTGCAACTGAGGTACATGCCCTTGACTAGAATCAAACATAGGACCCTTTGGTCCATAAGCTGATGCTCTATTCCCTGAGCCAAACCTACTAGGGCTTCTTTGGTCTCTTGAAAGATGGAATTGGTTTTGTATTTTTCCTAATAAGAAAACCCTCATAAAGAACCTTGTGTGTTTTGAGAGCTTGCTTATTTCTAACATGCACTTTTCGTTTCTTATTGCAAAGGTTTTTTTATAAACATTTAAATCATTAACCAGATATGTGGCTCCTTAAACTAAATAATGCATGTCATCAGCCATATCACACAGTTGTTGATCATAACATTTTGAATGGAATGCCTAGATGCTATTATATCTCTATATATAAAAGGCTAATATGCAAAGTGTCCCCTCAGGAGTTGGACCAGGAGACCGAGAGTTTGGTCAATTGCTGTGACATGTGCTGACCACCAGGGGGCAGCGTGGAATGAAGGCAAGCCCTGGCAGGCAGCCAGAAGGAAGGCCTGGGCTGGTATCTGGAAGACCCCTTTTAGCCCTGATCACTGGCCAGCTCTAGGGACCCTACCCGTGCTGTATTATCTGTATGGGTGATGGAATGATCTGTGTATTTGTACTTTCTGCTTCTGTTTCTACTTTCCCCCTAAATTTTCTGTAATGAGCTTGTTCTTCTTCAAATAGTTCTTAACAACAACAACAACAACAACAAATATCAAAATATTTGCAGCCAAAAATGCAGAAAAACATATTATAGAGGTATGCCAGGTGATTAGTCAATTAAAATATCTTTTTTTCCTGAATTTGGGATATTTTTGGTAATTATAAATTTTTTCAAAATGTGTGATTTTGTAGTTTATTTTCTAATTTTAAATAAACACTTTTTAATCTAAAAGAAAGGTCCTTTAGAACTAGGTAAGAAATATAAAGAAACAAAAATTATAAAAGACAAAAGATATGAAACGAAATTAAATGATTCAATATTCATATAAAATGAGTCCCAGAAATACATAATGAAGTAAATGGAGTGGAGGAAAGTTTAATTAACCTGAATACTTAAATCTTTATGTCAAAAAGACTCAGGGTTAATTGAAAAAAGATCTGCATTTGGACATATTTTGTGGATTTTTATAAGTTCTAAGTATAAAAAGAATATATTAAATCAGATTAAAATATGATTATTAAAAAGAAAAAATATGTAAAGTAGATTGCTCCCATAAATATTAGAAGGCAATAGGTAAGAGTTTACAGAGTTCTGAGGAAAAATAGTTATGACCCCAGGATTTTATATCCTCCCAAGCTATTATTATTACATAAGGGATACTAGTAAGAGACAAATAATTTTAGGCATTCAAGAACTCGGAAAAGATACCATTCATATATAGTTATAAGAAATTTACTTGAAGCAGTTTTCCAGCAAAATGAAAATATTCAAAATAAGGAACTGAACAAACATGGTATCCATGAAACTCAGTGGTTCCAGCTATATCCATAACATTAAATGTGAATGGATTAGACATTTCAGTCAAGGCAGAGATTGTCAGACTGGATTTAAAATCAAGGGCCCACTATATGCTATTTATCTTAACACTCAGAGATAGAAGTTGGAAGTAAAAGAGTATAAAAGAAATAGCATACAACCAGTTACTATAAGGAAGCTGGAGTGGCTATTCTAATATCACACAAAATAGAATTTCAAATAAAAAAACAGATATTAGAGGGGCATTTTGTAATGATAAAAGGATTGATACATCAAGGATATATAATAACAATTACAAACATATATTTACCAAACAATAGACCTCCAAAATACATGAAACAGAAATGGACGAAATTGAGGGAGAAATAGATAATTCAACAATAAGCGTTGGAGAATTCAATATCCCCTTTGAGTGATAGATAGAAAGACTAGAGAGGAGACTAATCAGCAAATAGACTTACATAAAACACTGTAAGTGAGTTAGATCTAACAGAATCCATGAGCCACTGCAGCCAGCACACATTCTTCTCGGACTTCATTGCTGAATTCTACCAATATTTAAAAAAGAATTAATATCATTCTGTTCCAAAAAACTGAAGATGAAATAACACTTTTCAGCTCATTCTATGAGGCTAGCATTACCCTGATACCAAAAAAAGACAAACACATCATAAGAAAAGGAAACTACATACCAATATCTCATAAATAAATGTGGAAAAATCCTAACAAAACTGGAAAACCAAATCCAGCAATATCCAAAATGGATTACACACCATGACCAAGTGGGATCCCAGCCACGTAAGTCTGGTTTAACTCACTAAAGTCAATTAATTTAATGCACCCTATGAATGAATAGAATAGAGGACAAAATCCACATGATTATTGCAATAGATGCAGAATGTGTATTTGACACTATTCAACTTTCCTTCATTATAGAAACACTCAAGAAACCAGAGCTAACATACTTAATATACTTAACTGTGAAAGACTACTTTTTCCCTGAGATCAGGAACAAGAAGGGTGTCTGCTCTCACCACTTCTTATCAACCTTGTACTGGAGGTTCTAGGCAGGGCAATTAGGCTAAAAATTGAAATAAAAGGCATCCAGATCAGAAAGGATTATCTGTTTCCAGATGACATGATTCTACGTGTAGAAAAGTCTAAAGAATTCACTAAAAAAAATACTAGAACTGATAAATGAGTTCAGTAAGGTTGCAGGGTACAAGATCACTATAAAAATTGATTGTATTTCTATACAATAGTAAATGAACAGTCTGGAAATAAAATTAAGAAAACATTCATTTACAACAGCATCAAAAGAATAAAACATTCAGGAATAAACTTAACAAGAGATGACAGATTTGTACACTAAATCTGTAGAACACTATTGAAGTAAATTAAAGAAAATTTAGATAACTATAAAGATACTTCATGCTCGTGGATTGGAAGGTAATCTTGTTAAGATGGCAATGCTTCCCAAATTATCTACAACTAGGGGCCCGGTGCAAGAAATTCATGCATGAGGGAGGGTGGGGGTCCCTCAGCCCAGCCTGCCCCCTCTCACAGTCTGGAACCCCTCAGTGGATGTCCTATGATGGTCCCAGTCTGCCAGGCGCCTTTTGTGTGTGTGTGTGTGTGTGTGTGTGTGTGTGGCCACTGGGGACCTGCCCCCAGGCACACCGTCGAGGCTTGGAGCAGTCCTCCTGTGTGTGTACCTGTTGGGGGCCTGCCCCCAGGCTTGGAGCAGGCACCCCCTCTATGTTAATCTCTCAGACTCTTGCCCTCCCCTGCATGTTGTTCTCTTTTTTGAGCTGTGCCAGGGCTAGGTGATGCCTGCCTCCCAAGCTTACCTACTGCCCATCTTCCTCCAGCCACCAGAAAGCAGGGAAAACCCCACCTCGTGGTCAGGCCAGCCTTTTCCTGCTCCCTGATCCCTGGAAGGGACCTGGGGAGCCGCCAAGCAGGCCCCCAGCCCCCAAGAGCTTGCTTTCCCGCTCCCCAGTGCCCCCCAAAGGGCCTGGGGAGCCGCCAAGCAGGCCGCTGACTCTTTCCCACTCACCCGTCCCCTGCTGCCTTCCTTGCCCACTCCCCGGTGCCGCCAAGGGGTCTGGGGAGCCGCCAAGCAGGACCCCAGCCCCTGCAGCCTTGCTTTCCCGCTCTCCGGTGCCCTGTAAGGGGCCTAGGAAGCCCACCAAGCAGGCCGCTGACCCCCCGCTGCTTCTTTCCTGCTCCCTGATGCCCCTCAAACAGCCTGGGCAGCCGCCAAGCAGTCCGCTGACTCCTTGCCACCTCTTACCCGCTCCCCGGTGCCCCTCAAAGGGCCTGAGGAGCCACCAAGCAGGCCCCCAGCCCCCACTGCCTCTTTCCCACTCCCCGGTGCCCCGCAAAGGGCCTGGGGAGCTACCAAGCAGGCCGCCAACCCTGTCGCCTCTTTCCCACTCATGGGTCCTGGGTCCTGCGCTATTCTACCCTGCAGCCGCTCTGTGCATTCGGGAGGTTCCTCAGCCCCGCCTGTGCCCTCTCACAGTCTGGAACCCCTCTGAGGATGTCCACGTGCTGGCGTGCCTGACCAGCCTGGGTGAGGAGCTTTAAGGTTGCCCACAGCTTCCATTGACCCAATGTCCCAGCAAGGCTGGCTGGATGCAGGTTTCTGGGGTTTGTTTATCTTCTATAATTGATGCTGTTCCTTTAAGGCGAGGCTTAGTAAAGAAGCCTCACTTCTATAATTGAAAGCATGTTACTCTTAGACTCGGGCCCGGCCTGCTGTTTCCTTCAGCTCCTGAGGATTCTATGATTTATACATTGTTGCAAACATGTTTTGTTTTGAGGGAGGCAGGATAAGCCGAGCCCTGGCGCAGACAGTTTCACTTTCACTCCTGCTGCAATGGAAGCTGCCCTTTACTCCGTGAGTGGTGGCTGCCATGTTGGCTGGGCTAATTTGCATACAGTCGCTCTGATTGGCTGGTAGGCGTCCCGGAGAAATGGTTAATTTCAATATTACGCTTTTATTAGTTAAGACTAGAGGCCCGGTCACAAAATTTGTGCAAGGGGCTAGTCCCTCGCAGCCATGGCGGCTGCCTTGGCCCTCACAGCCCTGGCTTCATCTGGAAGGTTGTCCAGACAGTCATTCCACTGTTAGGCCATCGGATCTAATTAGCATATTATGCTTTTGTTATAGACTAGAGGCCCAGTGCATGAAATTCATGCAGGGGTGGAGGTCCCTCAGCCCAGCCTGCACCCTCTTCAATCTGGGATTGTTCTTGCAATTCAGAACCACTGGGTCCTAACCGCTCACCTGCCTGTCTCCTGCCTGATTGCCATAACTGCTCTTCCCGGCCTGATTCTGCCGGCCAGATTCCCCTAACTGCTCTCCCATGCTGGCCTGACCCCCCTAACTGCTCTCTTCTATCAGCCTGATCCCCCTAACTGCTCTCCCCTCCTAGCCTGAACCCCCTATCTGCTCTCCCCTCCTGGCCTGATCCCCTAATGCCTAACTGCCACCTTCTCCCTTCTAGCATGGTGCTGGCCTGCTCCCTTCTACCTTCTCCTGCAGTGCCTTCTCCCATGGCCTCTGTAAAAGGGACTGCAGTGCTGAACCGACCCTCACAGCCTCAGCTGCCAGCCCTTGGCCATTGCAGCCTCTGTGGCTTTGTCTGGAAGAATCCAATCTAATTAGTATATTACCCTTTTATTAGTATAGATAATATCTCTATCAATAATATTGCTATCAAAATAACAGCCAGCCTCTTTGCAGAAACTGACACCAGATGTGTAGGGGCTTTTTTTGTTTGTTCTGTTTTGCCCCCAACCAAGCAATTCTCTGTGACACCAGCTGGGTGTCCTACAATTTGATTCAATTCTGACACTAACTAGAGTTAGGGAAGGCCACAAGGGGTAAGGGACCAGTCCCATGAGTTTTCCCCCACTTCAGAGTCCAGTCACAGTGGTGGGTCCCTAGTTACTTACAACTTCTGTTCCACTTGGCTACAAATCAGAGGTTCCCATGACCTCCCCACTGAATTTGATTATTTGCTAGAGCAGCTCACCAACTCAGGGAACCACCTACTTGTGTTAATCAGTTTACTAAAAGGTATGTGGTAAAGGGTATGGACAAGCAGCCAGATGAAGAGACACACGGGTGAGGTCTAGGGGGTCCCCAGTGCTTCTGTTCTTTTGGAGTTGGGGGAGTCACCGTGGTTGTGTTTGCATGAAACCCATACCATTGGGATTGTGTAGAGGCTTCCCCAGCCGGGGATCCTCCATCGTTAGTTCCCCTTCCAGGCCCTCTCCCCTGGAAGGCGAGGGTGGCGGAGGAAGTGGGACTGAAAGCTCCTAGCTTCTAATCATGACTTGGTCACCAGTCACCACATTAGAATGAAAAATACTGCTCTCACCCAGGACTTCCAGGGGATTAGGAACTTAGTGTCAGGAATTGGGGTCCAAAACCAAATATCAGAACAGAAGATGCTCCTAGTGTACTTGTCACCTAGGAGATTACAAGAGTGTTGGGAGCTCTGTGCAGGAACTGGGGACAGAGATCAATATATGTTTTCTACTGGTGCACGAAAATTCATGCATTGGTGGGGGTGGGGTGGGTCCCTCAGCTCGGCCTGCCCCCTCTCACAGTCTGGAAACCTTCAGGGGATGTCCTACTGACAGCTTAAGCCTACTCCCCACAGGGAGTGGGCCTAAGCCATAGTCTGGCCTCGCTCTGCGGGAGGCAACCAGGCTGATCAGAGGAAGATGACTCCCCCATTACGCCGCTGCTGCCACCACTGCCGGTCACCATGGCTGCCTGAGCCTTGGCCTGGCCCTCGTAGCAGCAGCCACCATCCAAGGCTGCAGCTTTGTCCTGAAGGACATCGGGTCTAATTAGCATATTATGCTTTTATTAGTATAGATCATCTCACAACAATGTACTTCTGCAGGACTGTTATCTTCTGAAGACAGGCATTGCCTATCCTGTGTGCATGCTGAATTCTTTCATCACCCAGAACTGCTTCAGATGCGACTAACAGGAAACCCCACCTCAGTGGCTTATACAAACACTAGAGGCCCAGTGCATGAAATTCATGCACTCGGGAGGGGGAGTGTCCCTCAGCCCAGATTTCAAGAGGGCTCAGGCCAGGGTGAATGATCGGGACTGGGGAGAGACTGAGAGGTTGGCCAGCCGGGGAGGGGCTGCAGGAGGGCTCCAGGGCATGTCCAGCCCGTCTCACTCAGTCCTGATTGGTAGGACCCCAGCAGCAAGCTAATCTACTGTCAGAGTGTCTGCTCCCTAATGGTCAGTGCACATCGTAGCAACTGGTCAACTGGTTGACTGTCTGCCTTCTGGTGGTCAGTGCATGTCACAGTGAGCGGTTAGCAGTCTTAGCATATCATTAGCATATTATGCTTTGATTGAATGGCCAACAGGATGACTGGACACTTAGCATATTAGGCTTTTATTATATAGGATGAGTTTATTTTTTTTCTTCATATGAGAAATCTGGAAATTGGCAGCTGCTGTTTTTGGTTCAGATGCTCAACATCATCAAGGCAAATATTTCTGAGACTTGCTTGGCATCTTGACAGAGGAAGAGGAGGAAGGAGACAGGGCAGCACCAATATCAGAAAAGCAAAAGCTTTCCCAGGAATTCCACTTCTGTGTGGGTCACAGGCCACCTCTGGCAGTGGGGCTGGGAAGCAGGACAGTCACACAATCTGCCACAGTCCCAATGTCTGCACCAGTCTTTGCTCTAGAGTAGGTGGTATCTCCATAGTTCTTTACAAACACCTGTTGAATGGGTGCAGTAGAATGTTTATTCACAATGTTCAGTGCTCATGTGCTATTGAACTCGGGCATCTGCATTTTCTTTGGACAATGAAATGGGTGCAGAAGAGGCTTAGGCCAGGCTGTCTTTTCTCTGCCTCTGTGACCATGGAACATGGGTCAAGATGGAGCTGGCTGTGAGGTGAACGTCCAGTTTACGCATTACGGACTTGTAGTGAGCAAGGACTATCTGTTATTTAAACACAGAGACTTTTTTCTGGGTGTTTGTTACTGCAGTCTAACCTACTTGGACTGATGCAATGTATGTACTAAGTTAGAAAATCCACGACAGCCCTGGCCAGTGTGCTCCGTGGTTAGAGTGGCGCCTATGCATCACAGGGTCACGGGTTCAATTCTGGTCAAGGGCATGCACTGAGGTTGCAGGTTTGATCCCTGGCCCTGATCAGAGTGGGAGGCAACCAATCAATGTGTCTCTCTCACATCGATGTTTCTCTTTCTCTCCCCCCTCTCTCTTCCTCCCTTCCCCCTCCGTTCCACTCTATCTGAAAATCAATGGAAAAATATCCTCGGTTGAGGATGTAATTTAAAAATATCTACAACAAATCCTCCAAATTAAAATTTAACAAACCATATTTCCTGATCGCACCAATAGCAAGAGGATGCCTAAATTAAGATAAATGATAGCCACTTGGAAATAAAACAAAATAAAAATAATTGTTGTAAAAGTTGAAGTCAATACTGAAAAGGTAGACTATTTAGACATTGAAGACGATGAGGTGCCTGTACAAAAACACACATTGGGCCACGACTGATGTAATTCTTGGTAAAATCCATATTGTAAAGCTCTTATTAAAATAAATATGCTCAAATGTTGAAAGATTGAGAATAATATTGTTAAAAACTCAAAACAAGAAGCCGTAAAGTGATTAGGAAAATAAAAGTGAGGGGAAGAAGTTAATAAAGATAAGAACACACATTGATCACAAGGTAAAAAGTCAGTGGAATTGATTAACTGAATCAAGAACCAGAACTTTGAAAAGATAATCAAATGGACGATTCTCTGGAAAGTGGGGCCCTCCTCGGGGCAGGTGAGGACACAGACAGGAACTCAGTGGGGAGGATGGCAAGGACAGCACACCCCGGGGCATTTCTGGTGGCGTGTGACACAACTAGCAAAGTGTACATGCCTTGAAAATGTGATGAATAGATGAAGGTCAGATGGCACCGAATGAGGTTCTCACATGTGAAGGCTCGTGAAAAAAATTACTTTTCTGCAAAAAGCGAGCAGGTCAGAGCGCGGAGCCCCCTTCCAAGGGCCTGCGGGGAGGGACGCGTCTCGGTCCTCTGGCCCTGGAGATTGTCCTCATGACTTCGGCCCCACGGTCCCTGGGCTGTGTAGCCAAGGTGATCAGCTCTGGGCAGAGGTCCTATCCCTGTTCCTGCACTGCTGAGCATGCCAAGGATGGAGCTGCTGAGCATGCCAAGGATGGAACTGCTGAGCATGCCAAGGATGGAGCTGCTGAGCATGCCAAGTGGAGGGTGTGGCTGCCACCACTGAGCACCTGCCCCTGATGGCTGGACAGCCGGGGTGGGGTTCTCTGGTGCAAAACTGAGCTCCTTGTGCCTGTGATGGCCTGGCTCCTGGGCTGTGTCCATGCCGCTGATCTGAGGAAGCTGGTGGACAAGTTTGGGAAGCAGTGGGTCCACGCCACTATCACCCCCAAGATCTTGGTCACGTCTGGGGCCCCAGCTACCTGCTCCGCAGGACTCTGCCTTTCTGTATTCATGTCCCATCACCCTTCTCTCCTCCTCTTTCAGAAGTTTCTCCTGAATCATCCCCAGGATGGCTGAGTGCTCACAAACTCTGTGTTGTTCACAGTGATGCCTCAGCCATTCACAGAGTGTCCCTCTATTCTGATGCTCCAGGGAGAAGCCTACCCTGCGAGTGCTGGGGACCAGGACCCTTTCCGAGCTCAGGCTCCTGAGCCCTCCTCTCCCCCTGTGCCCAGGCGAGGGGCAGCTGCCATGACCGGAAGACCAGGGCTCATCCTGAGCTCTCGAAGTCACTCTGGGTCCCTGTTTCCCATGGAATTTCTCCAGTGCCCGGACCCTGAAAGGCAAGGTACAAACGCACAGGCTCCTGGCCTGGAGCAGAGCCCGCCCATTGGGACCGATGGCCAGAAAGGAATAGCTGGCTGCGCCTTCACTTACGCATGTGTCCAGTCACTCATTTGCTGGTTCATTCACTTAAAAACCTATTTATTTGAACCCTACTTAGTGCTGGGCTTTCTTCTAGATACTGGGGATTCAGCAGTGAAACCAACAGAAGAATTCTTGCCCTCCTGGAAGGAACAGTCAGGTAAAGCAGGGGGAGAGAGAACAATAAACAGAATAAATGGGTGAACTAACATGTGTACCCGGGAGTAAGTTACGGAGATAAATAAGAGAGAGATGGGAGATGGGGTGGTGGTGGTGGTGGGGGTGGGTAGGATTTAAATGGGGTGGTTAGAGGGCCCACTGAGAGGTGATATTTGAACAAAGGCATAAAGGAGTGGGGGAGGGGGCGGGCATGCAGACTCCCGGGAGATGCCAGGGCAGGAGGGCAGGTGAGCCCTACAGAGGAAGCCTGTGACCGGAGGCCCTGGGGCCGAGGGAGGGAGGGAGGGGGTCCTGGAGGGGAGGTCGGAGGGAACAGCGGGGTGGAGGCCGTGCTCAGAGCCCTGCCTCCTTCTGAGCCGTGGAGGTTCGGAACTGGGGGGACCTGAGGGGAAGTGGAAGAAGCAGGCGGCTGGGAAGGGCCTGGACGCTCTGCTGCTGGGCGGGGAGGGGCGAGGCGGGGGGTCGGGGTGGGGGTGGGGGGGAGGGAGCCGGGTCGCAATGGCTCCCGCACCGTTGCTGGCGCCCAGGACCACGCCTCCCACTGGAACCTGGAACCTGGCACCTGCCAGGTAGCAGGCACCCGGTCACCTTGAGCGACTTCCTCTCCAAAGCGTGGTATGTTCCTGGGACGTCCTCCAGGGGGCGCTGCTTCCCACCGCTGGACCAGTCTCGGACGCCGGGAGCAGCGAGCAGCTGAAGGTCCGCATCCGCCTGGTCATCTCTCTCCAGTGACAGAGCATGGGGCGAAAGCAGCTCAGGGAGCAACAATGTCCAGTTAGGGCTCCGGGGCTCCGGCAAACACACAGTTACCTGTTCCGTTACCACCAGCCTCTGCCGTTCGAGCTCCAGCTCAGTAAGGAGTCAGTGAGGTCTAATGGGGGACGGAAATGGAAATAGTGCAGCTTTGTGCTGCGTTTCCACCACCAGGCTCGCAGGTGCAAAGGCGGTGCAGCCGCAGGGGCGGGGAGCGGGCTGCACCTGCACAGCGAGCGCCTTCATCCCGTCCTCAGAGTTCTGTCTGCAGGGGAGGCGGCTCATGAGACTCTGGGTCGGAGACGAAGTATGTCTAACGACACCCCCTGAGCTTCTAGGCTTTGAGGTTGCTCAGCTTTGAGGATTTGGAAATAACCTCCGACCTTTTCATGACGGAGTTGCTTCGCTGCAGCCGGAAAAATACCTGCTCCGGCATCTCTGTCCCAGCCAGGGCTGTGGGGTGGAGGCGCCCCCCCTCCCCTAGTGGAGGCTGGGTCTGCAGCCAGCAGAGCCCACGCCAGGCACCTCCCCTGCCTCTCTCAGGAGGACACAGGCTGAGTGCTGTCCTCGTGTAAGTCAGGCCGTTGGGGTTGCAAGTGACAGAAAATCCCACTCCAATTGGCTTCAGCAAAACGGGGAACCTGCGGCTCATGGAACTGCACATCTAGGAGCTGCGCTGACGCCCACAGGAACCCGGACCCTCAGCCTGGCCTGCTCTCCTCCGAGCGGCCTTGCCCAGACCCGCTCGGTGGCCCTTCAACCACAGGAGAGAGGAGCAGCTTCTCCTCACGGCTCCCGGCAAAGACCAGGTGGCTGTGTGCTCTGCTCAAGGCCGTCTCAGGGCTCCAGTGCGTCAGACTGCGGTCCCAGGCCCAGCCTGCAGCCCGGAAACCCCAGTTATGAGCAGGGGCGGGGCAGTTTCCCAAAGGAAAGTCGGAGCACCATTCCCACAGGTGACCTTGCCTCCTGGTTTTCACTGCCAAGGTCAGAGCTTGTAAGGCCCTCCTGCCCACTCACACGGGGCACAGCGTACCTTCCACACGGAGGCAGACCGTGCCCTTGATGACCCGACATCTTTCAGGCTCCGCACTCTGTGCTGTGGTTCCCTCGCCTACTCCTGGCGCTCCCCGAGAGCAGGTATGAGCCAGAGAGGAGCACATCAGCGAGGCCCAGAGCCGGTGTCTCAGGCGCGTGGGTCCAGGCCAGGAAGAGGCCTGCTTTTCCTGGTGGTAGCCTTTGCTGGCCATCAGGACTGTGCTATCTGGGGCAGAGATGGGCAGACTTTTTTGTGAAGGGCCAGATATTAAATACCACATTAGGCTTTGTAGGTGTCTGTTCAGCTACCTGACAGAGTGCAAAAGCAGCCGTAGGCAAGGAGTGACGTACAGATGCGGCTGGCACTTTCCTTAGGCAAACAAGCCACAGGCCGGGACTCGGCCACAACCACCACTTGCTGGTCTCTGAGTAGAGCAGGTGGCGGGCCAGGCTCCAGGGAGCTGCAGGCAGCTGGAGATCAACAGGTTGGCAAGGAGTGGCCCCTGCGTGACATGGGGTGGGGCTGCGGGTGAGAGGTAGGCTGGGGTCAGAGGGGCCATGAGACCACGCTGCAGACCTGCGAGGTCTCTGAGCCCATGGGGAGTACTGGCTTCCCAGGCAGGAGCCCGGCATTGGGCGGGAATGGCCAGTCCTCAGACCACGGCAAAAGCTGAGGATGCTGAAGAGGCTGCGGGAGGCTGAGTCACTCACACTCCGAACTGTGTCTCCTGAGGGCACTTGAGTGGGCAGCTCTGTGGCTTCCACAAGCCCTCTCCTTCCCTTGCCCCCTCCCCCCATCAAGCAGCAGATATGGGAGGGGCCAGGGGAGCGGACTTGCTTGCATCAGAGCAGAATGCAGGCCCAGGGTTAGGTTCTGCCAGAAGCTCAGCACTGGGTGCTTGCCTGGGGCTGTCCTCTCCAGACGCAGTGGCTTCGGCAGCTGGTTGGGAAGCCAGAGGCCTGGGGCCTGGCCACACTTGTCTTGACCACCACATGTGAGGTGATCCAACTCACTTGTCCAGTTGTACTTATTTTTTAAAAAGATTTTTAAATTGATTTTTAGAGAGAGAGGGAGGGAGAGGGAGAGAAAGAGAAACATGGATGTGAGAGTGGAACCTTGTTTAGCTGCCTCCTGATTGAGCCCACAACCTGAGCATGTGCCCTGACCGAATATCAAACTGGTGACCTTTTGGTGCACAGGACGACACTCAACCAACTGAGCCACACTGGCCAGGCCAGTTTCCTTTTTAATTGGCAAACTTTTGGGCCTTATTTGTCCTTCCAGTGGCTTTCTCTCTGGTAAAGGATGTGCTGGCCTTTGGGCTTGAGTAAGTCATTGTATTTCTCATTGTAAACACATACTTTGAAATGATGGCTTATGTACTCACCTCGGTCTGGGTGAGTCCATCTCAGAGCAGTAGGTCACCTGTCAGGGTCTGGACACCATTTTAGCCTAATACACTCAGGGCTAGACTATGAGCCTCCGAGGCACCAATGCCCATGCCACCCACCAGGCTTTCTGGAACTCAGCAGCCTGCTTGCCTTGGGCCTTCCTCTGTGCCAGGCTCTGCTGCGATTTCCTAATGGCGGGTGTCTGAGCAGGGGGTTTGCTGGATGACAACCATCAGTCTCATAAGATGTGAAAAGAGCCATGGTCTGTCATCCGTAACACTCTGAGGGTAACGGCCACACCCAGGCTCCAGCCCCTGCTTGGTCTGAATGGCACCAGGCTCCCAGCCAAACACTGCACCTCCTGGCTCCCAGCGAGGAGCGTCCGCAGGCTCCTTCCAGCCATGGGAGAACCAGCCCCGCTGCAGCGCTGTGGCCCGGGCAGGCCACACAGGCCACAGGGCTGTGGCCCCCTCCTGAGGAGTGGAGCGGACACCGCCTGGGCTGGCGAGGCTGGGGGTTGGCATGGTGCCTGTGACTTTGAGCTGGATGGTGTGGGACCGGGGTGGCCTCGGGTGAGCGGTGTGTGCGCTGGGGCAGGTGCTGCGTCCGGCAGCGTGAGGGCCTGTTCCCTGGGGCCTGCGTGACCACGGAGAGCCTGGGCCTGGGCCAGGGTGAGCGTGTCTGTTCAGCCTCCACAGGGACCTGTTTGCCGCCTCAGCGCTCCTGAGGCACGTGCCCTGTCTACCTGGGGGCAGGACGCCCCTCCGGGGCCGCCCCGATAGGTTATCGCTGAAACAGAGGGAGAGACCTTCACCTGGTTCCCCAGGGGCTGCTGGGGAGGCCGTCAGCTCACTAGGCGAGTGCTCAGACTTTGTCACCTTTGTGGTTTTCTCTGGTCCAAACATCTTTTTGGCTAGTTCTGTTATTATCACACCCCTTGCACCCCCTCCTCGCGCCTCCCCCAGTTCTCTCTGCATTTTGCTGCTGCTCAGTTGTTTTTGTTTGAAATTTAAATGAGTTGAAACAATCTCAGAATATATTCCATTGCCCTCTCCCTTGGTTGGATGTTTGCAGGGATAGAAGTAAACTGAACACTTAGTCATCGTTTTTCCTTCTTCTCTTAATTGAGGCTGGGAACATTGCTTTTCTGCCCAAAGACACGGCTGCAAATGCCCAGGTTGGCCCAGCGTCGGGAGCGGCACCCTGGCTTATGTCCGAAGCGCCTGTTTGAGGCTCTGCCAACCGAGTCCTTCCTAGCTGGCAGCCATCTGCCGTGGGTGGTACTTCACAGGGACCGCGTGCAGCATTGAGACAGCTTGAGATTCACAATGAACAGCAGCCTGCTTTTCAGGTGCCCTGTTCAGGTAAGCCTCTCTCGGGGCTGCTCTGAGGGGGAGGGGGGAAAGATGCGGTGCAGGTGTGGAGGGGCATGGTGACACCGGAATAATGCGGGCCACGGTGTGGGAGACACAGCCCCTCGGCCACACAGTTTGACAGCAGGAGGGCTTTTAGGAAGACAATGCGTTTCTCCCAGCACATCGGGCCCTGGGCCAGGCAGTTGTGGACAATGCCGGAGGCCACACCTGAGCCCGGGCCAGGCGCCGCAGTGCACAGCCCTGAGCAGACGCTGCCCATTCTCTCCGGGGAACAGGCAGTCTCTCTGGGAGCTGTTCTTCCCACCTGAGAGGGTTGAAAACAAGGCCCCGGCCCCATTGCTGTGCCCAATCACCAAGCCTAGACTTAACCACAGAGAGGAGAGTCCACAGCCTGAGCATGTGCCCTGGACCAGCCCACGCGGAACCAACCACCAGGCCAGCGCTAGCAGGTCACCTGCCAGACACACCCCTGCCGGCCCCTGAAGGAAAGCAGCCTCGCAATCTCCACCTGCCTTCTGCCTCTTCAGTCTCTGGCCTATTGAGCCCTCAGGAGCCCTGCTTTGCCTGCAGGGCGGATGCTCGGCCAGGGCCAGGGCCCGATGGGTAAACCAGTAAAAGCTTTAAAATGTGCTCAGTGGGTTTTATTGTTAATGCTCTTACAGATGTTCCCTGCCCCCCCCTTTGCCTCCTTCCACCCAGCACACCCCCGCCCCTCCCCTCCACACACTGTCCTCTGTGTCCACGGGCTGTGCATATATGCATATATGTTCTTCAGTTAACCCCTTCCAGCCTCCCCCACCCGCCCCCATGCCTCCCCTCTGAGGTCTGTCGGTCTGTTCCAGACATCCAGGCCGCGGGACCTGCTTTGTTCATCAGTTTATTTTGTTCATCAGATTCCACATGTAAGTGAGATCAGGCGGTACTTGTCTTTCTCTGAGGGCGTGTTTCGTGCAGCTAATGAGAGAAGGAATAATCTACCCTCGTTGCCTCCTGCTCCTCATGTCCTCCTCACGCCTTACGCATTCTGCTGTGATGTAGGCGTCCCTGGTCTCATTCCAGAAAAGAGAAAACGGGGGTCTGAGTGGCTTCGTCAGGACTTGGGCTGGGCCCGTGGGAGCGCACGTCTGTCCACGCCGAAGCCTGCAGTCTTTCAACTCCCTTTGCCTGTGGAGAACACTGGGTGGGTTTGACCCTTGTGGTCAGGAGAGTGCAGTGTCGGACCATCCCAGCCCCGGCGGCTCCCCGGTGGTAATCCCTCTGTCTGACCAGTTCTGACTCTGCCGGGAAAAGCTGGGTTTAAGAGGAAGATGAGCAGAAGGAGCCACTTGTCCAGTTGGGAGAGAGCGACGAGGCAGCTCCCTGTTCTCCCCGGAGGCGCCTGAGGAAGGAGCCCTGCACGTGGCCGGGCCCGGAGCCTCCTGCCCAGCTGCCGGCTGTCCTGCTGGTGCTGCCCTGAGCAAACCACTCACCCTGTGACCACCTCATTGCGGTTTGCTAGGGACTCCCACAGGGTTAGCACTGAGGGTCCTACATCCGGGGCCCCCACCCCTCCCCGCAGACTGTCACACCTGGCCACCTGCCCTCACCCCAGACCTCCCATCCGTCCTTTCATGAGACTGCAAAGCAATCTGCAGAAAAGAGACGGGTGGCCTTTTTCTTCTTTTTTTATTACACAGTCGTGCATGCTGAACACAGCAAGCCCCCAAAGCACCAGGCTAACACGCTAACACACATTAAAAAGACGCACAATTTCACTCTAAAGACATGCAAGTCAAGTCACAATGCCATTGCCACTTCTCAGATCTCGAAAGAAAATGAAAACATGGAGAACGCTTAGTTTGAGCTGGAGCAGCTGCAGGACATGCGTGTCCCTTCATCTGTGGTGGGAGTGGGCATGGTGGAGAGGCTGCAGGCTGTCAAAGGCCCACGGGCACCTCTCCCTGAGTTTGAACGTGCACTCCTGTGTCTTGCAAACCGGTTTTCAGGAACGTGCTCTCCAGGAGGACTGCGTGGGTCTGTGAAGGTGAATCTGGAAGAACGTCCAATACCAGCCTCTTGCTGTTGGAAGGAAAGCTGGAGCTGGCCCAGGAGCCCAGCAGCGGGGTGACAACAGGACACTTGCATGCGGTGGATGGAGGCGTCCTCTTCCTGAGCCTCCTGAACGCAGGGCTTGCAAATGTCAGGGCATCAGACCCCTTGGGCTTGTGGGCCGAGTCCTCAGTGCTTTGTGTTGGTGGGTCTGGTGCGGAGCCAGAGCATTTGCGTATCTGGGAAGCCCTCGGGTGATGCTGCTGGCCCCAGGACCACACTTTCAGACCCGCCATGTGGAGAAAAATGAGCAAACCTTCCTCCAGTGAGACCCAGTCCAGCTCCGGCAGCAGCACTCAGAGGCAGACAGGCCTGGGCAGGCATCCAGCGGGGTGAGGGGCTCCCTCTGAGTCCCCCTCTCCTGGCCTGCAGTCCCAGCTGACCGCTCAGGGCCGGGCCAGGTAAAATGTGGCCGGACTCCTTGGCAAACATGGATGCCAGGGATTCCTACAGAGCGGTCTGAGCCATGCGAGAGGGAGGGAGTGGCTCATGAGCTGGCCTTGCTGGCAAAGGTGCCGGGTGGGGGAGGAGGGAGGCCAGCTGTGACTCTGCCAGCTGCTTGCCCATGTCTCCTCACCTCCCCGCCTCCGTGGGAAGCTGGCTTCTGGCTTCAAGGACAGCAGCAGGTGTTTGCAAGAACCAGGCTGTGCACGAACCAGCAGGTGCTGATCGCTGCGAGGCAGAGTGTGTTGTGTGTGGGTATTGTCTTCTGCCTCCTTCTCTCTTCAGTCCCAGGCCACCACCACCCCTCACCCACCTCAGCTGAGCTGTGCTGGAACTCTCCCGTGTGCATGCTTAATAGGACTTTTCCCTGGGCCAGTTTTGCTCTGTCTTGCTCACCGGGAATCTGGTCTGTGGCATGATGAGGAACACGAGAAAGGGGTGGGGAAATCCCCCTTCTTGGAACCCCCCACAGCACCCCCATCTTTGCTAGAATTGTTCAATGTCCTAGCTAAGGTCAAGGAGGGAGGGAAGGAAAAGCAGCCATCGCAGCCACAGCCCCTCCCGTGGGCTTTGCTTGCTGAGGTCTCTGTCCCCTGGGTGCCCCGTCTTCTGTGTCCACCAGCCGCTCATCTCCTTCAAACACACCGGATGCATGTTCCGTGCAAAGGCCATGCTGGCGCCCGCTCACTGGTCCTGGGCACCTTCTTGAACCCACTCAGTGCGGTCCATCCATGGCACTCGGCTCTCTGGCTCTGTGCTATGCGTTCTCCCCTTGGCCTCTTCCCCTCACCCTTCAGGTTCCCACCAACTTGGTTCTTCTCAAAAATTCCTCCAGTTTTCCACCCAGCCTGGCTCCGCGGTGGCTCCCATTCCTGCTCCGGTAACTGGCGCCTCACCTTCCTGCCCCAGCGCTGCACCTGCAGACAGCAGCCCCACGGGAAGCGACTGGCAATTTCTTCTGAGAAATCCTGCCCTGGGCGGGAGAAGAGAGACTTGGACTTGGGGCTGTCTCTGCTGTCCGCGGTGCTGAACCACCGGCCTGCGCCTCGGAGAGGAAAGGCTCCAAGTCCAGGGAAGAAACAGCAAACTCGGGGCTGCTTCTGGAGCCCAGCCCCACAGGAAGGCTCACACCAGGGCTGCAGCCCTGGTCACGCTCAGGTCTGAGCAAGTAGCAGGACCACAGGGCACACCCGGCTTGCACTGTGCTGGGCGCCTGGGCTACACTGGTCACCTGAGTCTTT
>PVJC01010814.1:0-42921 GCA_004026665.1 Murina feae | reverse complement strand
TTTCCCTCTACCCCTACCCCTACCCCTACCTCTACCACCTCTACCACCTCTACCTCTATCACCTCTACCTCTACCAACCACCTCTACCTCTACCACCTCTACCTCTACATCTACCTCTACCTCTACCTCTATCTCCTATCCCCTCCCCTTGCTCCCTCCCTTTCACCCTCCCTTCTACTCTCTCTAAAAAAATCAATGGAAAAAATATCCTCAAATAAGAATTCACACACACGCAAAAAAAAAAAAGGGAACACATTTAACTTCTGTTGATTTGCTTCCAGTTACAAAAACAGTTCTGGCCAATGTTGCTCAGTGGTTGAGTGCTGACCTATGAACCAGGAAGTCACGATTCAATTCCTGATCAGGGCACCCGCCCTGGTTGCTATCTTGATCCCCAGTAGGGGGTGTGCAGGAGCAGCTGATTAATGACTCTCTCTCATCATTGATGTTTCTATTTCTCTCTCCCTCTCCTTCCCTCGCTCATAAATCAATAAAAACATACATTTTTTAAAATGCATGCCAATGCAAGCTGTCCTCCCTATTTTAACCCAACACTGGATATCCACAATAGTTTGGATCCTACTAGTTTCTGAATGTGTTCACTCTCTCCAACACATCTTCTCCTCTCTCCTCAAACCTCTGGACTCCCCGCATTGCCCCCGCAAGCACACGTGCTCACAGGTGTTCTCAGCTGGTCACTTTGCGGTAAGATCCGTGTTCCTGACCCGTGCATCCCCTTCACACTGGCCACATTCTCTCCTGGCCTGCTCCTCTATGAACCCTCTTCTCCAGGATTCCACGTTAGCAGAATCGCCTCCTCCTTCCTCCCTATTCATGCAGCTTCTCCTTGCTGTTGGATCATTTCCAAGACCATCCACATTTCTATCACCACATGAAACAAAAGAAAAGAAGTTTACTGTGTCCCCAAATCCCTCCTTGCTTCCCTTCACAATAAACCTTCCACAAAAGCTATAACTGCTGCCTCCACTTCTTTTCAATTCCACTGTACAACTGCCTGCTGGTCAGGCGCCCTGAGATCCTCATAACTCTCTATGCAACCAGCATGGTACACTGGACCTCCTCCGGACCTGCCTGCTGCCCCTAGATACCCTTGCTGCTGCCTCAGGCACCTGCATTTTCTGCTCCTTCGACAGGTGTGCCATGCCACCAGATGTCTCTGCCTGGCCCACCTCCCTCAGTCTCTCCCCTCCCCACCTCAGAGCAACCTGCCTGTACCAGGCTACCCAAAACTGTCCAACCCATCCCTCAACTCTGAGAGACCCCTTGCCAACATCTTTTTCCATATATATATATATATATATATATATATATATATATATATATATATATATATAAAGCCATGGTTGTAACACCGTAGCACCATAACGCTATAACAACCAACAACCGGTCAGCAGGAGGTTCACTGATGGGTCTTGCTGGCGCGGTGGATCTGGGGTCCCACCCCAGTGGCAGTGCGGTGGGTCTGGAGTCTCGCGAGATTTCGCGTGCTGCGCCTCTAGTTCCTTTATAATAATACTTTAACTTTCATCATAGCTCTTTTACTTCTGAACATTAAATTACACATTTCTTTTATGTGTTTCATTAATTTTTTACTCCTCCATGTACACACACTGAAATATAAGTCCTATGGAGGTAGGGACTCCTGTCTCTTATTCACCATTCATGTCCAGTAACTAGATTTAATAAACATGCATTCATTACATAACCATTATACGTTACTAGATAACATTTTAGAGAATCCAAACCTCTGCATTTCGGAAGTAGATCTTTCTACCCTTTCAGACATTCTAGTAGAATCAGGTTTGGGTGGTAGTTTGGGGATGGAAAATACGTTCATCTTTTACCTTTCTGCCGTCACTCGGATTCGTTCCTCACAACTACAATTCAGACCTTCCATTTTCTCATGGAAATACTTTTCCACACACTGTTCTTCGAAATCGTGAAGCTTTTTCAGATCCTCCTTACTCAGATAGAGTTCTGTGGAAATAAGTATGTTACACAAAAATAATCATCATTCGCCTTTAATAGGAATCTGATAGAGTGTGCGAGTGGCTTTTCTTCTACTTATGCTGTAATTTGATAAACTGTAGTGTGCCGTGCCGGCATAGCCAAAGGTTTGGTGAGCCTGAGTGAGAACAGCGAAGGATGTAGAAGAGACCCACGAAGAGAATAAGCTGGGTCTATCTAGGTAGATCTTCCTGTGCCTGGCTGAGGCCACAGAGAGAGATCCAGAGGCAAGCTGAGCCTTTATTTTATAGCCAGAGGTCAACAAGGTAGTGGTCACCATAGTTACAATGTTCTAGTGAGTTTCACTTGTTTTGGCAGCACTTGCTGCATGTCCCTCCCATTAGCTACCCAGACAAGATCTAGGGAGCTTCATAAGGTCAAACCTAATTATGCTAAGAGGGCTGTGCCCTCTAAGCTGGGACTTGCTTGTGGCTTTGCCAACAGGTCAGTCCGAGGCTTAACCCTACAGCCGCTCCCCTACACTGTAGCTTGTATGGTAAAACTTTGCTGCCTTGTCAGACTATATTCCTTGTATTAATGGGGACGCAGGATATAGGAACCGCTAGAAACCTATGGCTGGGTCTTTCCCGTTTGTCCTATTAACAGGCATGGGAATCTGAAGATGACTCATGGAGAGCAAACACTTTCTCTTTAATACTTGAATAGGTTAGAATGTTTTTACACATCAACAAAAATTCACTTCCACTCAGTCAAAAATCCATTATAACTTTTGACTACCCCAAAAAGGATGGTCTTTTTCTTCCCTGCCAACTGTTTTATCATCCAAAAGGACAATAAATAAGCTACAGGTTAAAATCAAGACTAGAAGACAAAGTCTTTTGAAATTAATCTGGTAAGTGTAAGAAAGCTTGACCTTCTTAGACTGAGAGTGCATACACTAAATTCTACTGGAAAGAGATACATTATTATCCACCCATCACCAATGGAAGCTAGCCCCTTTCCCTGACAGAAAGTCAACTCATCAAAAGACGCAGACAGCACTTGGTGATGTAACTCTACGTCAAACTTCAACAGTCATTCAGTCTACAAACTTGGCTGTCACTCTGACCTAACCAGAAAATACATCTTTTGAGCAAGTTTCCAGTACTTAGAAAATATAAAATTGGTGTTTAAAAGGGGTAAAAGTGGAAGAGTCTCTTCCTTCAATCATTTTAACTTAAACTAGGGAAACAAAGAACCATCAGAGTTCTCCAGAAGTGAAAGTGTTCCATTATTTTCCTACAAGATAAGAGACAAACATATGAACTTTAAATTGAAAAACAAAGCTAAAAGAAAACAATACAATACTTTAAACTGAAAACAAAACAATACTTTAAATTGAAAAATACAGCTAAAAGAAAACAGTTTTCTGATTTCATGGTGTGGAAGGCTCAAATACTAAAAAAAAAAAAAAAAAAAAAAAAATCTATCCTCTCCTCAACCCTCAATATGTTTGCATTGAAGACTCTCCTCTGAACAAGAAACTTTACAATTGTCATGACTTGAAACTCCTGTGCATTCCTGAGAGCAAACAACTCACAGAGCAATTCCAGTGACAGGTGCCAGTGGTGGCATGTGTAGCGTTCTTGGAACTGTCCGCCAGGTGGCACTGCTGCCCCATATGCACACATCTTGATCCTCAATACAGAGGAGTGGAAGCAATCTCACAAAATTTTGGACTTTTCCAGAGCTTGGGGTGAACAGAAAATTTACTTGAGTTTTATGCCAGAATCATCCAATAAGCCCAGACTCAGCTGACCCCAGGTATAGTGCTGGGAAATCTGATCAAATCTTAGTTAATTCCAGGATCTCTCAAGTGGTTCACCATCTGTTAGGTTGTGAGAGTTCTGCAGCCAATAACTGGGATGGAGCTCTATTAAAAGCCTAAGAATTACAGTATAATTATAAGCCTTTAAATTCACTTCAGTTATCTTTGACTTCCTTACAAAGATTGACTCTCTGGTGGGGGAATGGAAAAGAAAAAGAAATCTCCAAAGTGACTCGAGAGGAAAAATACTTCACATAACCAACAACCAATAACAAAGGAATATCACCCTGTCAACATCTGTCCCCCTAAGGACTCACTGAAATGAGCAACCTCCTACCCGAAACTCCTGGAACCAGGTATGTTTTAGTATTTAGAATTCTGTTTCTAGTTTTAGGAAAGTAAAAAAAAAGTATATATACCATAAATGAGTAAAACCCTTAGTTAGAGCAGTCCCTGCAATCAAACACATGACTACTTCTGCAGCAAAATCAATGAATATTCACACTACATGGGCTAAAGAGAATAAGTGGGTTCACATTAGTCTTCTAAGTAACTTTTACCCAAATGAGTCTTCCCACAACCTACAAAGAAAAAAGACCTCCCATTTTCAGAGGTACTTTGGATTTGTAATTTGTGATAAAGGATTGTGGATTTATGCCACCTATTTTCTCTACAGAATTATCTAGAAATGGACTTGGTATCAATTGTGGGATTGCTTGAGAGGAACTACAGAAGATCTGTAAAATTACAATAAGGAATGTTCTCTTGTGAGAATTAGTATGACAGTTATAGCATGCAGCCAAGATATGGTTAAGCATAATGAACTAGGGAAATCTCAAAATATGTAGACTTAAGCTTTGCAGAGACAGAGAGAGAGCCCATTCTTCTGTATCCTGCGTGGCAGTACTTAGAGATGTGAAACATCTATTCAGAAGCACCTCCATGCTCGGAAGAACAAGAGAACTATGACTGGTTAATAAGTTAAACATTTGGGGGGAATGAGGGGACATTGCAGGGATAAGGACACATTGTAATATCTTAATCAATAAAAAGGAAAAAATAAAAAAAAATAAGTTAAACAAAATGTCTTGTTTATTGATTTTCCTTAGACCATGAATTTCCAGGTCAGCAGAGAAAACACAGAATGTATTCCATAAATACCTGTGTAAAAACATAAAGACTTTACACATTCAAACAGAGATTCTGTCCCTTCAAAGTATCAGTTAATCAAAAGGCACTGTGATCACACAATGATAATGTGTTTCCCTGGACCCAGCTCCTCAGCTGGCACTCTGGTGTCAGTGAATCCCCAGAGCCCTCCATCCTGTGCCCTGAATTTAACCGGCAATGCTCTGGTGTGCCCACTTGGATCTCCACTCCTACTCTCTTCCTCCCGTCTCATCAATAAAAACTTACTTAATCCAACATCGCCCTCTTCTTGGTCGCTTGGAGCCTGATGATGGCAAAGACGGCGAAGGAAGAGGCCAGCATGGCTCAGCAGGATGAAAGGTGGGGGCAGCCACGGCTTCTCGTGGTAGGTCATGATGTAGCGATAGCGGTTGTACTTCCACAGTTTATTTGAAATAGATTTCATATCTACATAAACATTACTGTACGTTATAGGAAGAGAAGGACAATGTTTTAATATCGAACCCTGAAATAGAACAGACTTTTTTCTTCATTTTCAATCAAGTTTTATGATTGATTCACCTGACATTACCCAGTTAATGAAAATAATATCCATTGTATTTCTAATTCTTCCTGCACCCAACACAATACATTAATCGCCTTCTACAATAAAGCATCCTAGTAAGAATCAAAAAGCAAAGTTAGAAAATACAATCCAAATGAAGAAAATGCTAACATTATAAATGCAATAAACAGAAACTGCCCTTTGGAACTTAACACTATTCTTGGTTCACCATCCCTCTCAGATAAGCTCCTTTCAGTCCATAACTCATCATTCATGGTAAACAGCTGTTACGTTCCTATATAAGCAACCTTATGAAGAGATTCTCCTAAAGTCAGATATGAGAACTGCTAGAATAATCCTATTTAAGGCACCTAGACAACACAATATTAAGAAGAAGAGACAGAGAAAAAAGCATCAATTCATCCTAAGATAAATCAATAAGTCTGTATTTAGAAGCTAGATCTATTATTTAGATGAACTTTATAATAAAAGTAATTGCTTACTGGTAAGTCACCTTGGATTTTCCCTTTAATTAAATCAATTATAATATGCAGACAGTGCAAAAAATATATTCATATTACAAAACTTTCAATAAAAGTTGTAGTGGTATAATAGTTATTCAGTTATTTTAGATACTATATCACTTCTAACTACTCAGCTTTAAGTCTATAATGTGAGGAGGCTATAGCACAACAGAATGTCCATCTTAACATTGCACTTAGGCTAATATAAAATTTAGTCTCTTGGGAGAAAGATGGCAGAGAAGTACTTGTGAGGCAGCCAAATTTAGTCTATATCTATCTATATCTGTATCTATATCTATATCTATATCTATATCTATATCTATATCTATATCTATATCTATATCTATAGATAGATATATTATATATGTATATATCTATATAGATATATATAGATATATTATATATGTATGTATGTATGTATACACACACACACACCTCTAAAGTGGAGTAATAATAAAGAAAAGGAGAAAGCCAGCTTAGGATAAGAGGATGGGGACATTGCACAGAGTCCGTAAAGTAGAGGAAGAAAACAGAAGTCTGGGTTTTAATAGTTCTTAAAGTGTGGTCCCTGAACCAGAAGCAACAGCGTCACCTAAAAGCCTGTCAGAAATATACACTCGTGGGCCCTATTCCAGAACGATGGGCCTGGGAGCTCCCGCGTGAGCATCACAACAACGTGCAGCTCAGGAAGCCCTTCAAGTGATTGTCCTGCATGATCAAGTCTGAGAACCACCAGATTCCATGCTGCTGCCATTCCAGGTTTGACGATGGTCAGCCCAGCCCCAGGTAAAGACAGCCACAGGTGGACTTCAGTTCCTGGCAATTAATTATAGGTACAAAGAACGCGGGAAGGGCCCTAGACAAGTAGTCAGTTCTTGGCTTTCTCAGCATACTTGGTCCTCAATTGTGTTCATCTCTGAAGTGAGGAAATTGGTTCCTGTGAGGATTCTCAACCTCTCTTGACACCTGATGTTTTTGAGAAATAAAAATCTAATGCCCTTCTCTTAATATTACTTGATATATCAAAATATAACAGTAATTACTAATCACCAATAATTTAAAGTTCATAAAATGCTGGAGCTACAAGTGATAATAGCTATCATATAATCTTGTAAAACGCAGGAAGGTAGCCCTAATCGGTTTGGCTCAGTGGATAGAGCGTCGGCCTGCAGACTCAAGGGTCCCAGGTTCAATTCTGGTTAATGGCATGTATCTTGGTTGCAGGTACATCCCCAGTGGGGAGTGTGCAGGAGGCAGCTGATCGATGTTTCTCTCTCTTCGATGTCTCTCTCTATCCCTCTCCCTTCCTCTCTGTAAAAAAATCATAAAATATATTTTTTTTAAAAAGCAGGAAGGTATATCCTCCCCATTACATGCAAGTCATTTTTTCACCTTTATTATTCCTCCCTCTAGCTTTTATTTTCCCTACTTTCTTTACTTACATTTCATACACTGATTTCCCTTTTCTTATATCTTCAGTACTTGGGATAAATTCATAAGCAAACAAGAACACCAACTTGTCCTTGATGAGCTTTATGTCTATCTGAGAAGACAGATAGACATAAAAATACAATACATAAGTTATAAAATATATTTTTATATACATTATATAAGTGGGTAAGAAAAACGAAGAGTAAAGAGGAGCAGACATGCCAAGGAGGCAATTGAAGGAGAGGAGGCTGCACTTGTAAATATCATACTTAGATTAGACCTAATTTAAAAGGGGACATTTGAGCAAAGACTTGAGAAGGGGTGAGAGAATGAACCACACTGGTGCCTGGGAAGGGCATTCCGAACAGAGGGAACAGCAAATGTAGAAACACCTGTGTTGCTTGAGGACCCAATGTGGTTGGAGAGAAATGGATGAAGGGAAGACAGTGTGATGCATGATTTGAAAGGTAGAAAGGAAATCAAATTACATGGAGTCCTCTAGGTCACGGTGTGAACGTCAGCTTTTACCCAGAGGGAAATGGGGAGCCAATGGAGAATTTGGAGCAGAGGAGTGACATCATTTGATGCATGTTTGTAAAGGCCCATTGTGTTGATAATAGAATACAGGGCCACAACAGAAGCAGAGAAATAAATTAGGAGTGGGGTAGTGAGAGGTGGCTGGATTGACGATCTATTTGAAGGTAGAGTCAACAGACATTCCTGACAGGTTTCAGTTGAAAAGCACTAGAGGCATTGAGAATGAATCCAAGGTTTTTGGTCTGAACAACTGAAACGATGGAAGTCTGACAGAAACCTGCGGCCTTCCTCATAAATTTGGGAAAGACTACAAGTAAAATAGGTACATGTTGGGAAAGAGGGAAGATCACGAATTTGAACATTATAATTTTTAGAAATCTATCATTTAATTGCCTGGCCACAAAAGGGGCAGTTGGATCTACAGGACTAAAGTTCAAGGGGGGGGGGGAAATGGGGCTACAGATATAAATGAGGATTTGTCAGCATATGCAGGAAACTGATCAAGATCACCAAACACAGTGTAAACAAAAGACAAGCAAGTTCTGCCCCTAGGGATCTTCTAATGTTGAAAGGTTAAGGAGAAGATGACCCAGAAAAGGAGACTATAAGTGAAAAGTGACAGAAGAAAACAGTATGACACCCATTGGGAGCCAAGTGAAAAAGGACATCAAGTTCTCCTTAGCCATCTGTCAACCTCACCACCTGTGATGCTTCCATAATTCTAGTCATTACTTCATTACAATGAAGTAGTAATTCCTTTCACCCCACTTTTATTTACTTCCATTTATTGCTTTTCTCTTCTCATGCTCTACTGCCTTCCTAACAGTAGTTTCATGCCCATACTTTGAAATATGGGTCACACAAAAAGCAAAGGTTCAAAATATATGTGAATCTACCCAAAATACCTGCTCCCATTTTTATTTCAACAAAATAACCATATTTAATTAAAATAACCTACTTGAAGAAAGCAATTAACAGGTTCACCATGATGATATACTGCACAAAGAGGTAGACAGCTTGGAGAAACGGAGTAAGGAAAGAACCAGGAGGGCAGGGTGACTTGCTTGAACAAACTATAAAAAAAAGAGAGAGAGAATTGAAAAGAAGGAGATAAGATGAATCACAGCCCTATGATTCTAAGTAAATATTTAGAACATTAATTTAGAAGAATACCATACATTTTTTATATTTTTTAAGATTCAGGTGATTACTTTCTAGGTTTTTATTTCACTCTGAGCATCTGTGGCTGATGAACTCTCCCACGCACCATCTATTTCCGATGCATAGACTTCTCCGTACATCATCCAGTATGGCTCAAACACAATGTCCCGTGCAAGCCTCCAAGATGGGGGCTCCTTGGGCGAAAGGATGGCCTTGCGTGCCACTCCAAAGCTCAGCAGGACTATGGCCATTATGATCACAATGTAGAACATGTTTGCTGTCTGCAAAATAGTGCCGCACAAGATTTTACCACAGCTCTGAAATTTAAAACATCAACCATCATGATTATACCTGCCAATAACAGGACTGTCTCGTCACTGACCAAAATGCCCTAGTCCATGCCCAACTGGCTTTCCTTTGACTGAACCACGTTGTTTTCCCTGCACAGTTATGTGTTTCATGTCAACATGGTCTATGGAATATTATAAATTTGCTAGTGGTAGAGAATCATGTCTCTTTTCTTAAGAAGTAATGAAATGTGAACAGCTTGTGATTAGCTAATAGCCAACTTTTCACCAACTGGGCCAGAAGTTAGAAAAAGAAAAAAAAATAGAGATACTCAAATTAGTAAAATGTGGTTTTTTTTATTCCCACAATTCTCTAAGGACATTTGTTAAATACAGGTGTGGGCAAAAGTAGGTTTATAGGAGTTCACATAGAAAATAATACAATGATCTATTCTAATAAAAGGGTAATATACTAATTAGACCAGGTCAACCAGACATCTTCTGGATGTTCGACTTCCTTCAGGACAGTTAGGGGGCGACCAGGCTGGCAGGAGAGCAGTTAGGGGGTGACCAGGCCAGCAGGAGGGGGCAGTTAAGGAGCGACCAGGCCGGCAAGGGGACTGGTTAGGGGTGACTAAACTGGCAACCAGAGGCAGTTAGGGGTGATTAGGCAGCAGCTAGAGTGGATAGGGGTGATCAGGCAGGCTGGCAGGGGAGGAGTTAGGGTGTGGCCAGGCCAGCAGGGGGGCAGTTAGGGGACGACCAGGCCAGCAGGGGGGCAGTTAGGGGACGACCAGGCCAGCAAGCAGAGGCAGTTAGAGGCAATCAGGCAGGCAGGTAGAGTGGTTAGGGGCAATCAGGTAGGCAGGCAAGCAATTAGGAGCCAATGGTCCCGGATTGGGAGAGGGATGTCCAACTGCTGGTTTAGGCTCCATCCCACAAGCAGTCGGACATCCCCCAAGGGGTCCTGGATTGGAGAGGGTGCAGACCGGGCTGAGGAACCCCCACCCCTTGTGCATGAATTTCGTGCACCAGATCTCTAGTTAACAAATAATAATACAAGAATAAATTCTGTGATTTGTGTAATCGTAACTGTAAACCCACTTTTGCCCCTTGCTGTTATGAGTTTGTGGTTATAAGAAAGCAGTGATGAAATGATCTTATTTTCTATTCCTCTATAAGTAATTTCAAAACTTAAACTATTGAATGTGAACCATGAAAGCAGGCAAAAGCATTGAAAAGAGCACCAGAATACACAAGCGGCGGTACTCACCATTTTTGCAATCATGGTCACATAGGGACCTGCACGCTGGTTCACAGCGAAGAAGTCCAGAAGTCGTGAGAACCAGAATATGATGTCAATGCAGTAAATGAGCCTTCCCGCTGTGTGCAAAGGAGGGTCACCCCAACGCAGGACGAAACCAACCAAAAATAGGCCAGTAGCCACAGTTTCCATGAGGTTCCAGTACTCACTAATCCATACCTTTACCTTCTGAGTAAACTTTTCAGGTTCTGAACTACAGACCTACAAGGAGAACGAAAGGGGGAAACTAAGTGCGTATAATTCAAGATTCTCTTCAATATCATCTTCTTTAATGTATCAACTGCTTCATTTAGACAGTAATTTAAATCCTGCCAAAAAAAAAAAACAGATCACAAGGGGATTTTGTAGACTTAAGTTAGCCTTGGGTAATTATTTACTCAAGTCTATAAATATATTTTAATGTCACTGTTAGAGTTAGCCAGCTATTTGAAACCCCAAACAGAAGGTTTTCTGTTTTTGTTTTTTAAAAAGGTAGTGTTCCTAGCTTTCATTAATCCTAAATTAACACAGGGAAACACTTAGACATTTTAGAACTTAACATTGCAATGGATCTATACAGCTGCAATTCCATTTCATAAGGTACAGTGGAGTGCAAAGAAGACTGGTTTGAAACCAAGAAATTTTGTAATTTGGTGCTACTACTGCTCTCTAGTAAATTGTTGAAAAATTATTCAGAGTGTGATATTAGAACTCACTATTATAAGAAATTACTCTGCAACAGAAGATCAAACTGAAATGTAAAATAGTACACCTATTTTCCCGAAACATAAAAATGGTAGAATTCTATAACCTATAAACCCAATAGTAACTAGTAGATGATACAAGTATAATTACTCAGAATATATTTTCTTAGTATATAACATAGGTCACATTAGCTCTAGGAGAAAATCAATGCATGTAAATGAATAGCCATAGAGGTACCTATACATTGATATCTAAAACGGCCTACATCATAGCTTTATGTGATTGCAGTTATAACTGAATGGGAATATTCTCTCTTTTTTCAAGTGACTCATTGCAAACTAAAAACAAAAAAAAAATTATCTTGTTTCGTTTCTTGGACTACTTACACCAGGAGGATTTTCAGCTTCAATTTTCAAAGGTATGTAACAGGATCTTTTGAAAACTATAAATGACTTCTTTACCTATTTTTCACCTTTGATCATTTACGTACCACTCTGAAATGACCTGATAATAAGCAAGTAATGCTAGGCTATGAACAATCAATCATACCAAAAAACAAACCCATTTTCGGGAAATCAAAAAGTTGGAGGGTCTAATAAAAATCGGATAGCATTTCTCTAAGACTGATAAACACGCTAGGATATCCTGAAAACAACTACTTTCAAAGAACAGCAACCAAAAGAAAGTGTTTGGCTAGGACAAAGGTTTATGATCAGAGATTTTTCCCTAAATACCCTCCCTGCAGCACACAAATCAGAATCAGCACTGTCTATCTCCCCCTCACCTCTGACCTGTCCATTTTTATCACCAGAGCCCAAAACACCTCTAGCAGAGGGATCCAGAAGACAAGGGGAGAAGCGGCAGCTCACCTCCCTGACTTTCTCGATGGCGTTGGTGAAGATGTAAATGATAACGAGCCACTCCTGCACGCTGGGCTGAGGCTGCATCTCCACCAACACGGTGAAAGTGAACAGCATGAGGAACGCCAGATACACCATCTGTGAGGAGGGACACACATTCCCTGGACATGAGTCATGGTCATAATAGAGGAGGCCAAGCAGACATGGACTGAGCTGGGCAGATCCACACATGTGACCTTCAATGAGATAATGTGAAAATACAAGCAGGACCAGCCTCTGGTTATTGATGACCTAATATTGAGGAAAACACAAAAATCCAATTTTCTATTCTAGGATTAAGTGACAGGTATTAAAGTCACTGTTTTCAAATGCATGGGAAGGGGTCACTGTCTTGTCCTGTGAGCGTCTGACCAGAATTTCATTTATAACGATCAACACTTACATTAATGGGCATTTTCAGGCTAACAGCAAGCCAAGACTGACTCACCCACCTTCCCCTCCATTTAAATATAGAAAACCTGTGTGTGCCAACCACACCAAATGAGTAGTATCAGTATGTGCCTGTTTCCAAATATAATAAATCACGGCATTTACTACTGCTGGGAGTTTTACTTCACGTTGATTAAAACATTCCAGTTAGTGGGAAAGTACTGTCCAGCTTTAATGACATTAAAGATTGTTGATGTTTTGATTTCAGCACTTGACCTGACACATGGTAGACATTCAAGAATATGTTTAATTACTAACTGGGTATAGTAAACATATATTTCCAAACTCTTCAAAAAATTACAATACAGTAAATACACACAGGCATATATGTACTAGTGATAATAGCATTGTAATCTTTTCCAACATTTTACCTTCTTAATATATATTCCCAGAAGTAAAAGAGCTGAAAACACACATTTAAAACTGACACGCTACCAAATTGCCCCCCAGAAAATTGCCATGATCATTAACAATCGAGATGGGGCAGCTTCAGAGACAACACACGATGCTAACTTACCAACACTGACATTAAAGATCCCAGATAAGTAGAGAGAGAAATGGGTGTATGTGTTTGTTCATCTCACAAGAATCATCTTATTTTTAACTTACATCCCTATTTCTAATATCTTTTTTACTAGTAGCTCCACCCATGTTTTATCAGTCTTCTAAGTTTAGTTCCACATAGAGAACCGTTGAAACCACTTTGGAATAGTGACAGTATATACAATAGGTGGTATTTTAGGCAGGCACGTGGATGTTACTGCCTATGAGCTAAAGAGCTGCAGTAGAAACGCCTATTAACGTTAAGGTAAAGTCTATTAATGCTATACTTCCCTGGGTCTCTGTCTCCAAGTCTGAATATGTTTGATGACCCCTTAGGGGTGTAAGATAATAAATTTGTTCTGTCAAGCAGTTATTGTTTACATTTTGGTCATTATTGCAGGGTGGTCAGACACTGGTGATTGTGATATTGGTGGTATTGCTTCTGACTCTTCTTCTTCCCAGTTTTTAAAAAAGATCTGAAAATGTTTATATTTTTGCTTTTTCAGCATAACATTTATAACAAGACACTGTTTGAATAAAGCACACATGCTGTAACCTAGCATAGCAACATGACAGGCAAGACTATCATGCCCATGTTCACCACTGGTTATGGTGGGAAGATGTGGCTGGCTTATTTGTTCTATTTTTAGCAGTTTTTGTTGTTCTGTTTGCTTTGCTCCTGTCTCTGAGAGTTCATAAGCTGTGAATTTTTAAGGAAAGAAATATTTGAACACTCTTTCTCCAATGATGTGACTATGGTTAAAATTCTCTCAGAGCTACTATCTGAGTCTCTGGGATATTTTATTTCATATTCACAAAAATGGTGAAATATCATTTGAAAACAGATGAAAGTCATTCAGAGCTATGTCCTTCTTCAATAATGATATAAAATCCATGTGCAGTTGAGCAGGTAAATATTTTGAAATATAACACATTAAGGCAAATATCCTTTTACAGTCCCAATTCAAATGTTTTAAAAACACAAAAATTTTGGCCATGAGCAATTTATGTATAAATAAACATGGGAAAAATAATACTATTAAGTAAAAGTTAAAAGCAATCAATACATTGAATGTACAGGTCCGGCTTTCTCTGTATCTCTGCCATCCATAACAGATTTTGTATTTGTTCATACAATTAACCTTCTACACTTTCACTATTCTCTATATATTTATAAATATGTCTTGAAGGGAGAAAAAACCATACTTCCATTTTCTAGATTACACAGTCTTCCTACAGGGGAAAAAATCGACTGAACTGCTGACTTTTTTGCTCCAGATGGGAAAAGACTCCACCTTACCACTGTGGTTAATCTTATTTTGCCACAAAGCTCAACATGCTCAGTTCTGGCCTGCCAATGGGACGCACTCAGCACTGGAGAAAGAAGAAGAGGACGTACTCACTCCCTAAGAGGGAGAGCTCTGTGCAAACTTTTACTCACCTCCCTCCAATCTTCCTTTCTACTCTTTGCTCCTTCCGCCCATCCTCTTTGTTACTACAATTCTAGATTTTATCACATACTGACAAATCAGGCATATCACCAATGTTATCATTAGCGATTAACCATCACAAATGGTTACGATGAAACCAACCGTATAAAACCAAAACTTGACGATTGGAGCGCTGTAGAACTCATAGACCTTCCTGGTCAAGGGAAGGGTCTGAGGACCACTCCTAACACCAAAGTGATGGTTTTCCTCTAGCTTCTCATCAGGGCCCCTCTCCATATCACAGTCTTTCTGTAAAATAAACAAATAATGTATTGTCAGGGGGCATATCTAAAATAGGAGCATACTCAAGTATCCAAAAAAGGTCATAAACGTATGTAATAGACATACCAGAAATTAACTGGGCACCCACCTGCCAAATTATAATCTTAATCTTCAAAGGAAAGAAAAGTACATGTATTAGGTAAGTCTTTGACCCGGTAAGGCACACAGGGTATTCCTGAAATGGAATCTGAGTCTCCAGGAATCAAACCTACTCAAACTTAGGGTAGTAGCAAGGATTTTTAAATGGTCCCTGTTCCTGTTCCATTTAGTCTCCTTTTTCAATATTTGGAACTTACGGATATTCATAAAATTCCCACAAAAATCAATAACCAATACTATAATTATTTTCATCCTATCAGAGGGCAAAACTGACAATCCCTGGTATGCCTAAGAAAGTTGGATGCTGAGTAAGTTTTGGGATTCTGGCTTGGAGAGCTTCTGCACTCCTTTACAGCACAGGCTCTTTCCCTGAAGTTCATGGACCCTATGAACATCATGCACGTATCTGTGTTACATGCATTTTTCGAGGGAAAGCATCGAATCTTTCATCATTTTCTCAAAAGGTGTGTGTCAGTCAGCCCAAAGGGAATAGCCCTGCAGGTGATGAGTGCTATGTATCTGTGTGGCAGAGAAGTGTTTGCGTGAAAAGTGACTATACAGGCCCACAAAGGAGAGCCTTTAGAAACAGGGGCAAAAAGAAAGGAAAAGAAAAAAGCACCTGCAGCCTGGATGCTTTTGAAAAGAGGGGATTCGGCGATAATGAAAAAGAAGCTGAGATTTCACCTCCACGTTACAGACTTTTGTGTGGTTTTAATTTTTAAGCAGAAAATAGATTACTTTTGTGATTTTTTTTACAAATTAAATAAAAAGAAATACTATCCAATGCCTCTCAGACTAGTACATTTCTTCAATCCATCCACAAAAGATGTCACTCTAGCGTTAGATCCGCAAGATCAGCAACAGTTTTTCAAGCTAAGAAATAAATCGCGTTTTGCCTGTTGTCCATATAATTGCAGGAAAATGTAATTTTGAGGCTTCAGCATCTACAAGGGTTATGTCAATGCCTGATGTGAGTGTCATCACATCACTTTGGGCAGCAGAAGTGGGGTTGTGACTTAAAGGTGCAGGAACAGACCTAGTTCCTGACAGTTCTGAACCGGCCCACAGTTAAAATGGCTTAGAACAGATTACAAAGTCATCACTTACTATGATTTTAATGACATCACTACCATTGCAGAAAGACCTCAGATAGCAATTTAAATAATGACCTTGTTATTAACTTCCCTTACTATTTTTTCCAGGAGCGTTTCATTAGGTCTTTAATT
Source organism: Murina feae (assembly GCA_004026665.1). Taxonomy (NCBI): domain Eukaryota; kingdom Metazoa; phylum Chordata; class Mammalia; order Chiroptera; family Vespertilionidae; genus Murina; species Murina feae. Next base: position 26,495 of record PVJC01010814.1, on the reverse strand, counting down.
ACTCTTGGCATTTTAATATGGATTATGATGTATTAATGGATCCTAACTGTGAGCTGAATTAAAAAATGTCATCTTCTATAACAACAACAACAAAAAACAAAAAAAAATGGGAGTATAAATTTAAATTCAGGGCTTTTTTCCCCCTTAAAATAAGGTAATCTCTGTCTCTCTGTCTCTGTCTCTGTCTCTCTCTCTCTCTCTCTCTCTCTCTCTCCCATTCTTGCCTCCCCCACCATCCTCTCTCCCTCTTCTCTTCTCTCTCAAACAGGAATCTGATACCAGCAAACACACAGAATAAATTTATAACTACAAAAATAAGCTCCACTACCACTACAATTCATGCATACTTTCTACTGTATTACCGTCACCATTCCCACTTAATGATGCTCTGATAAAAATACATTATCATTTAATTTTTAAAAATAGTTTTGTGATTCAGCAATATGTCTAAGACTAAGCTGATCTTTCCTCTTTAAAACCTGCTCTTTTCCCAGTCATCTTTAAAGATGGTCTTGTTTTAACCATCAACATCTCAGTAATATCTGCTATCTCCCTCTTGCCCAGGTCCCATGTTCAGGCCCTATTTTTCCCTTCGTTTAAAATCTGTCTTTTCTTCTCCACGCCCATTGCTACCAACCTTGGATAAAACCCTTATTACTTCTCACCTAGACGGTCACACTAGCTTGTTCTCTCCCTGCATCCAGTAGTCTTCTTGCTGCATCATCCTATACTCTGGAGGCAGAATAATTTTCCTGATAGATCACCTTGCCACTCTGGTAATATATGGTCACTGGCTCATCATTACCTACAGAATAAAAACCATATTCCTTCACAGGATATGCAAGATTCTCCACGATCTAGCCTCACGCTGTCCCAGCCACACCTGCAGAATATTCTCTCCTTGTTCCACGTCCAACATAACCTGGACTCTAACCACACCATACAACTTATGATGTTTGACATACACCTTGCATTTCCTGCCTCTGGGTCCCTACTTGTAGTCTCCCTCCACTGAAATGCTGTTTTCCCTCTCCATATCCTCCAGTCACAGTTCAAACACTACCTCAATCATGAGGCAGTCCGCAGAAATGGGATATTTTGCTTACTTATATATGGGAGTTAATTAAATTTATCATGCATACTATATTTGGCCATTCTATAATGTGACTGTTAAACAAATTTTCAATAAATAAATGTTGTGCATGTGTGCAGTCAATACCATAAAAACTCAGTTTACGACGATAGTGCACTAACCATACAGGAATTCTCCTTGGTGCCGCTGGGGCCCTGGTCACCATTATGCCACGTAAACTGGAAATCCTGCGACTGGGGAACATGGGACATCTCTGCTTTGCTTTTAAATTCCAACATCAAAATGGTGGGTGGTAAAAGAATACTTATGATGATCTTTAAAAGAAAACAAAGAATATTTACGATGATCTTTAAAAGAAAACAATACTTATGATGATCTTTAAAAGAAAACAAAGCAAAATACATCGTAGGGGTTTAAAAAGCCACAGTATCATTCAAACAACAAAATGAAGATTTTAGTGTATGTCAGACCAGTGACCAATTCAATTGATATCCTGATTCTACACAAACTTTTTAACTCAACAATTCCAATTATAGAGGCATCTCCTCAGAAATACTCATGAATGCATCTATGGATAAGGATGAGTGTGGTAGGGTTATTTGTGACAGGAAAAAACTGATGTCAACGTAAATGTACACCTAGAGAGGGATAGCTGGTGTGGGACAACCTAACAGCGAAACACCATATAATCATTAAAAAGACAAAAGCAATTTTGAGTATGATGAAAAGGTATCCAAGCTATATTAGGCGAAAAAAGCAAGTCAGAGAACAATACAGCATGATTCCATTTTTGTGGGGGGGAAAAAGATAAAAATATATATGCATATACATATATTCATTTAACGTTTTAAAATGCTTATATAGTAATCCTCCGTATCCACAGTTTCACTTTGTTCACTTTGTTAACCATGGTTGAAAATATTAAAAGAAAAATTCCAAAAATCAAACAATATATAAGTTTTAAATTGCTTTTAAATTGCATACCATTCTGAGTAGCATGATAAAACCTCAAAATATCCCACTTGGTCCCACCAGGGACATGAATCATTCCTCTATGTGGAATAATTTATGATTGACTTTTATCTTATTTCTGCAATCTCATTAGTGGAATTGAAATGTGCAAGCTCTTTTACATATTTTATATCTTTTATATTCTTATTTCTTAATGTTTTCTATAGTGTATCCACCAAAAATATATTTTTAAAAACTGTCATTCTATTTGGGACACACCATATTTTTAAGATCTGTAGGAAGAATAAAATTAAAATATAAAATATAGTCTTGCAGCATTCTTAATGCTCAGGCTTTATCCATTTTTTTCAGTTTCATAAGCCATGCATTTCTTATATATATAATTGATTTCAGAGAGGAAGGGACAGGGAAAGAAACATCAATGAGAATCATTGATTGACTGCTTCCTGCATGCCCGCTAGTGGGGGTCAAGCCCCAAACCAGGCATGACCAGGAATCAAACCATGACCTCCTGGTTCACAGATCGACATTGAACCACTGAGCCATACTGGCTGGGCAGCACATGCACTTCTTAAGCTTAACCATAATCTAAAGCTGTAGGCTTAGGTTTAATGTCAAAAGTTAAATGTCTTTCGTAGTTAAGTAATTACTCTTGATAATTCAAGATGAGAGAGGAGGCCAAATTGTAATGGAACAGAAGAATTTGGAGATAGTGGTGTGAACAAGTTTATTTGAGGGCAACTTTATAAAACAGCCATTTATTCCCCGAAAGATCACTTTGAATGAGCAGAATAACAGAAACTGCTCATTTTATTTAGTTTACTATTAGTTGCTATTCTTAAGTTGAGCAAAATTTCACTTAAAAAATCTCATTTATTTCTGTTGTAATTATCAGCAAGAACAAAGTTTGCTACTAATGTAACCTTGCATATGTTTGCATATGTTTTTAATATCTTCTAGTCACCTTCGTGAGTATGCCTTTGTGATGGGACAGAGCTGGTACATTATCCCACTTTTTAAGAGAAACTATGGTCATAGGAGACAAAGGAGTTGTCAGGTCTCAGCTCATCTGTAAGAATCAATGCTATTGCCCTAACTGGTTTGGCTCGGTGGATAGAGCGTCGGCCTGCGGACCAAAAGGTCCCAGGTGCGATTCCGGTCAAGGGCATGTACCTTGGTTGCGGGCACATCCCCAGTGAGGGGTGTGCAGGAGGCAGCCGATCGATGTTTTTCTCTCATCGGTGTTTCTAACTCTCTATCCCTCTCCCTTCCTCTCTGCAAAAAAAAAAAAAAAAAAAATCAATAAATATATATTTTTTTAAAGAATCAATGCTATGAACTGGTTTTCTGAAGAGATTCTTCTGGAACAAGGCAAAAAATGAACCCAAGAGTACAGACCTTCAGACAAAACTAATATTAAATTCCGTAAAGCAAGTGAAGGCACCTTTAACCAAGAGGTCTTCCTCATTTTCAGGCGTCCCATCCACATGTCTGTCAGTAGCATTTGGGTACAAGTGTGCGAAACGAAGGGCCGTAGCCCTCCGGACACAGCCAGTTTCAAACAAGTAGAATTGCTCCAGTTCTTGAGTTCATAGGTCAGCAGTTTCATGGCCATTCTCTCATTCTGCTTAAACGCCTTTTCCAGCACATCCAAGGCAAGCTGGCCAAACTGCCTGGAAGGACACAGTGGTGAGTGACCAAAACAAATGCAGGTGAGAATTCCGGAAACATTCGAAAACATAAGATCCAAGACTCAGAAAAGACACAAAAGAGCAGACAGCACTTTAATGATCTCAGTTTGCAGAAGTGACTGACTGTAAAGGGATTGCCGCCCAGGAAATGGATTGTTGATCCTTTCCTGAAGGGACACAACAGAGGACTTACTTCCCCATGGCAGAGAATCTGCCCACACCTGAGCAGCGCCTGAGCTATGCCTGGGAAGAAGCCACTTCACACCACAAAACAGGCAACACAGAGTTTGGTGAGGGCTCCCTGATAAGACCTACTAAACAATTTTTTATGGAAAATACTGTTCAAAACTGGCTAGCAATTAAGGAAAACTGTGGAACTACTTTTTTAAAAAGATTTTATAAAATATGTAGATGACTTCAGGAAGAACCAGACCTAGAGACATTTTTTTCTGGAATTTTCTGGAAGGTTGTTTTCCCTGAAAAGTAGACACTGTCATTCTCTGGAACTTTTTAAATTAAAATTATAAATGTGTTTCTATTAACGTCAGCTTCCATTTTCCTCACTACTATAATGCTTTCATAATAAAATAAATAAATAAACCCTTTCTAACTTTTCTATCTTCCAACACCACACTCTGGTTCTTTAATAAATAATACATTTATTTGTTTTTCTGCCTGAAAGATACTTAAAGTAAACCACAAGTTTGAATTTAACTTAGTATCCAAGAGTTTGAGAGTTGAGAAGGACTTTCTAAATCATTAACTGGACATTTTGCAATGAGGAAACTAAAACCCCAAGACCTACTCAACTGACTTGCCCAACTAGTAGATAGCTGCACTAGCATTAGAACCCACGGCTCCCGATGTGACGTTCCATCTCTCTTCCCTTTATTCCACAAATCTGCTTAAAATACCTAAAAACCTTACTTATAGGAAAGTGCATGAAATGCCAGGGCAAGAGGCCCACTCATCCCACCAGTGCTAAGGGGAGGGAGATGAAAGTGTCTAACCGTTCTAAGAACTGTCGATGTTTAGTGTGTAGTGAAGAGAGAACTCCTACTTTGAGTAATTTTTCATCTCTTCGGAGGCATCATCCACCATGTTGCTCTCCTTAGCCTCACGGGCCATGGCTCGGTAGAGTATACAAGCGATCAACGCCTTGACCATGGCCTCCACTCCGTGCTGCCAAAAGAACATGGCCATCTTCTGCCTCTTCATCAGCACAGCCCAAACCAGCAGGTCATTGTAAGGGTAGATAAAGCCAGTGGACTCAGGATCATCGGATATATTTTGTTCTTTTGACTTCTTCCTTGATTTATGAAGGACTATAGGCTTTTCCTGTTGGGAAATAAAATAGGAAATGTTTCCGAATACTCAGGTACATGATGTTCTACCTAATGAAACAAGTCAGGTATCCTAGAGGTGGAAATAATAATAATAATAGAACTTTAGATCCCACATATAAGTGAAATCATATCCTATTCTAAAGAACAATATAAACAAACAACAGAGACAGGCTCATTGATACAGAAAACAGAAAGATGGTTGCCAGAGGGGAGAGAGGGCTGGGGGACTGGGTGAAAAGGGTGAAAGGGATTAAGAGGTGCAAATTGGTAGGTACAAAACATTCACAGGGATGAAAACACAGCATAGGGAATATAGTCAATGATACTGTGATGTGTAGGGCCAGCTGGGTACTAGAAATATCAGGGAGGAATGCTTTGTAATGTGGTTGTCTGACCACTATGCTGTACCTGAAACTAATACCAAGCAATACTGAATGTAAACTGTAATTTAAATAAATAGTTAATTTTCAAGAGCAATTAAAAAATATAATAGAACTTTATAAACCAGAAACCAAAACTTTGGCCTCTAAAGTAATCTATTGAATGTTGTATCTAGTAGTTCTAGGGTCCCCAAGCTGAGATATGATAAGTTCATTTAGTACAACTTATAATACTACACCTTTGGAACAGAGCCATTGAATAAGTGATGACTTCTAATTTCCCAAGGGAATGGGTTGAAATAGCAAACTAGATAAGTGGTAACTATTAAAAACAAAACAAAATAAAACAAAACCTCTAGCCCTAACCCGTTTGGCTCAGTGGATAGAGCGTCAGCCTGTGGACTGAAGGGTCCCAGGTTTGATTTCGGTCAAGGGCATGTGCCTTGGTTGCGGGCACATCCCCAGTGGGGGTGTGCAGGAGGCAGCTGATCAATGTTTCTCTCTCATCGATGTTTCTAACTCTCTACCCCTCTGCCTTCCTCTCTGTAAAAAATCAATAAAATATATTTAAAAACAACAACTCTAACCTCATATGATTCATATCCCCTTAGAAAAATGTCATTAGTGTTGCCAACATGCATCCAAATGTATTGGTTTTAAGTTTTCCTTCTTTATTCTGACTATATTCCTCTAGTGAGGGGAATGGGCAATGATGAAATACTATTCTCCACCTGGTAAACCCATCCTTTATAGCTCATCTCAAATGCTGCTCTCTAACCTGCCATGTTCATCTGTAACACTGTGTATGTGTCTCAATGGCAATGTCCATCATACTGCACTATGGATATTACTTGGGGGAGAGGAGGACCATTTCCCAATTATCGTTTTCCCTAACCCACTTGCAGTCCAAATTCAACCAACCACCCAACAGACTGCCTGGAAACTAATCAGATTCAATAATTCTTTTTTATTAAATGGGGGGAGGGGATAATAGCAAAAATGATAACAAGCTTCCTCTATTTCTATAAATAAAGTTTGTATTAATTGATGGTAATTAAGGGTAATTTTATTTTGAAATATTTTCATTCTAGGAGCTGTGGACAGCAAATCTCTTTCAGCCAATATAGGAACCATTTATATAAAAACTCCTGAGCAACACATTCATCCCCAGAAGCAAGTGGGACTGAGGTTATATAGCGAGAGGGAGAATAACCCAAAAAAGAAGGAGGGGGATAACAACGTTGTGTGCATGCACTTGGGCGCACACATTATCATTTTCATACTTAACATTAAGCTAAAGTTAATTTTAAGAAAGCCTCAGAGGGGAAAAATTAAGATGCAAAAGAATAATCAAAGAGAGAAGTAAAGGAGAAGGAAGTGGTCATATCCAACTAGCCACAGGGAAAGGGTGGGAAGATTTGGTGTTGGGTTAACAATTACATTTTTCATACCATCCCACGGACTGCCTTCCTGAGCCACCATCTGGACCAGGTGGCAGTAGGAACGAGGAAGACTGGCTGATGTGCCAACACCAGGTATTCTTTAGTTCCTGGTGCTCTGTCCTAGGCCTTTGCTCATTGTTAGAAGGCAGCTCCGTTATGCTTTAATTTGCACCGTCTGTTTATGGTACTTGTAAATGGGTCCTCTATTTGTATTTCCCTTTCTCTAATTTGAAAGAAGAAATGGTCTCAGGAGGCAAGAACAACTTTCTTTTCAAACCTAAAAATAAGTAACAGTACCTTGAGTTTGTAAGGCTGGGCAGTTCTGATGAACTGGGAATGCAGTGTGCTTTCTGCAGATTCCTTTCTATTTCCTGAGGCGCATCTCCCGGGAGCAGGGGGCTGGGAAAGGCTCTGAGCAAAGCTGGTCACTCTCTGGCATATAGTATTTTATTTTTAAAATAAAACAAAAAGGGGAAAAGAAGATTATAATGATGAAAATTAACATTGTATTTCCAAACAGAACTGAAAACCAAATATAGTATTGCGTCCTACCCAGTATCCCATGGTATTCTCTCATCTGTGATTGGTAAGTAATCATTAACCCGATTAATTACTCACTGACTCCCATGATCACCTTCTTCTTAAGGGCACTGTTATTTCCTAACACCTTGGGAAACATGCTCTTTTGTTCCCTATTATGGATCTGCATTCCTTCTCAATGTGGAAATTCCATTAGAAATCAATGGATGTTCCATACCTGGAACAAGCTCAGAACAGGCAATAAAGATACACAGTTCTGATAAGGAAAAGTCCCCACTCACAAACAGCTGCAAGGTTAAGGTTAAGTTAGAAAGTTATGGAATCTCCCCACATGTTATATAAGATCGCCGCTGGGATTCCAGTGGCTCAGCACAACAACCTAACTCATTAATCAATGAGAAAGAAAAACAAAGAGAAGCACTGGTAAACGGACAAATATAAAGTTTCTGGTACAAACCCTAGGCTTTGAACTACTGTATTTATTTTTACTTTCTGTTTTATGGATATAAATTAGACATAAAAGTGATGGGGGGAAGACTTTTTAAAGATAATACTCAACTTATTATTATTGTGATAAAAATTAATTAGTATCATCGGTGATAATCACGAGAATTATTAACCGTTACTCAATACCCTCTATAAAAAAAAACTAAAATATGGGTTTTACAGACGTTATTTTACTTAGTCCTTTTGATAAATTTGCAAAAGGAGTATTGTTATTGCCGTTTTATAGATAAGGAAACTGGCACACAGAGAAGTTAAGTTTCTTGCTCAAGATCACACAACTACTAATGAGCAAAACAAAGATTCAATTCCAGATCTCTCCGACTCCAAATCATGTGTTTGTAACTCCGTGATCTAATTTATGAGGCAACACAATAAACTCGGTACTTCTTCACTAGAAAATATCAGAGAAATGGGTCATTTCGAGAAAGGGCACTAGGACAGGTGCCTAGCCTGCTCCCCGCTGGACTGCACTCAGGCCACAGTCAGCCCTGGTACCTGCCTCTGGCAGCCACACAGCAAGCTGCAGTTTGTTTAAACGAAGGAGCTGGCACCTCAAGTGTATCCCTATGCTTTTGAAATTTCAATAAAGAACATTTTCTCTGTGCACATGGGGTTTCTTTTGGTTTTGTTATTTCACTTCCTAAAGCCAAGTGGGGCTTTCATGTCACCTAATTCCTTATGAGTAAAAGTCAAAAGAAACCTTGAGCAGCTTGATATTCTGGACTCTTCATGTGATCTTCGTCCCAACTTACCTGCTCAGTCTCATCCCTCACCACTTCTCCAACGACCAAGGTCCCCTGATCACTGCAGAAACATCCCCTGGTGTCCACTGCACTGTGCCTTGCACTGTCTCTGCTCTTCTCAAAAATGCCCTTTTCCTAACATTTCAATTATACGCTAATAAAAATCAGTCTCTTCAGTTTACTGCTCTGCAAAGGCAGTTTTAAGAAACAATGTTTTCTCTGTTAGCCAGTCTGATTTCACATTCCTAGACTTAAAACTATGATGAAAAATAAAATATGTGTTTTTAAGTACCTTCTGCATGCATCTTTCAATATAATCCCCACACTTGTCCCAAGTTTGTCACCTCCAGACTATGGACTACTATGACTTTATAGATCAAATCCTATTAAGCTTTAGATTTCTGTATTTTCAAAAGAGGCAGAAAGAAAGGAAAGAACTGGTCATCTCCCCCGCTAATCTTTCTCATCACATTACCTCAATGTCAATATAGCACATAGTCTAATCTGTTCTGTATCATGGCAGATATCTATAAATCTTTTCCCTCTACGAGTTTCTAAACTCCTAGTCATTACGTCCATCCCAGGCCCACAGGCCAGCACAGTACCTCACATACAGCAAATACTCAAAAAAATGTTGATGCACAGAATACCCATTTCAGGAGCTATTTCCTTCGGAACTTCCCAAGCCACTTTTATGAGCTATCCTTAATTTCACTGGGGTCTTTTCAGTTGTGCTACCTTGTGTTTTCTGTAGAGATTGTAGAGGGCTCTGAAATTTTTTCTAGTGTAGCTGCTGCGATATGCTCCACCAATGAGGTACTCTATTACCAATCCAATGTCAATCAGCGTTATTCTGTAGCCTGAAAGAAGGGTATGCTGAAACAAAAACATGCAATCAGTTATAATTTCCGGTTCTCTTTCTCTACTTTTCCATGCCATTAGAGCACAACCAAATCAACTGCAAAGAGATAGCGCCATACTTTTCAATCATCTCTATAAACTCATCATGACCAGCTACTGATACAAACTCCTTGTTGAGATGGGAAAGGATACTTAGCTTTCATATGGTTTTAGTTTTGTAGACATTGAATGTCTGCTTATAGCTGCTCCTTCACTCTCTTTTCTCTCTATCATGCATGTACATACTTTAGAATAAAATACATTTAAGTAGTGTTAAAAATTGTTTTTAACTGGAAATAACCTAACAACTACAAAAGAAGTAATATTACTGGAAGATACGTTGAATGTATGTGATCAAAAATTAACAATAGGTTAAATCTTCAGCCTCTCTATGAAAATGGCTATAACACTTTGCATTGTGTTGGCAACGTCATATGCAAAACAAGAATACAGAAGGAAGTAGAACACATAGAAATAAGAAACATGGACTGGCAGGACCAAATGAGATGTCCAAATATAAGTCTGTGCCAAGACAAACGTTATGCTTGGCAGGAGAGCCTAGCAACAGATTTCTAAGTACCTGGATCTTAGTCTGAAAGAAACTTATTGCAGTCCCTAAAAACCCACCATACAATCTCTTCAAACATGTTATTTCTGAAGTGTAATTCACAGGACATTTTTAAAGGCACACAGAGCACTGAACAAGCTAAGCTTTCTGTGAATAGCATTCATGGGGCATTAAACAAGATATAAGGTTACATGTAAATATCTAAGTGATTTAATTTCCCTTTTTCACACTCATAGTTTATGTTTTTCAAGAAATGATAAAAATTATGCTCTTATTTGCTACTAGGTGAGGGCCTATTTAACCTGTTCCACTCCTTTTTCTTCAGATTACTGTGACAGAATCCAAGTTTAAGGAAATAATCCAAGGAAAAGCATTTGGATCTATCACAAATCGATGCAAACATCAGCACAGATACTTTTGCTTACTACTAATTTGACAGCTAAATGTCGTCTTCTGCATCCTTTCCCTCTGGCTCTCCCACCACGTCAATATAACCAGAAAGCCTATACTCTCTCCATCAAGGTATTAGACCTCAGAAAAATGTGGAAAGAACTTTTCAAGCTCATCGTAGATGGATATGAATCATGGTGTCAAATAAAAGGCACTCCCAGTATTCTGCACATGTGAATAAAAGTTCCTAGTAATTAAAAGAGAAGGAATTAGGGTATAAACATCTGTTAAAGTTGAGAAGTTTTGGTAAGTAATGGGACAGATTATTTTAAATCTGACTTCCCTCAAAGTTCAATAAAAATACCATAGGCAAATTATGAGGAAGGGTACAGAGCAATGGGGTTCATCCTGGTCCCCTAGAACAACGCTTAGACTGAAAAAAACAGGGAGGGCCTCCAAGCTATCACCAAGGTATCATTAATAGTCAATACAATCATAACAAAAACAATGGAAATCACATGTCCAGGAAGTGTATTTTTAACAGATATCATCATCATCATCGGCAATATTGCTGTACCACACTGAGCTCTAGTTCTGATTAGAAGTTTTATGTGTCTCTGATTGATATTTTATGAGAAGATAATTATTAATTTATGATACTTACTTGGTGGATCAAATCTTTTAAAACAGAGTAAACTTATAAAAGTGTGCTTTGGTGATGAAATTGTTCAGTCACTAGTAAATAGGGTAGGCGTACGTAATTCACTAGGAAATCCAAATCTACATTTCACAGAACAAAATCTGGTGAAACCTCCATCAAAACCTAAGGCGCTGCATAAAGAAATGTGCACAGCCTCGAACTAGGTTACCTGTTTTACATCTCGGACAAGATGATGCAAGAGCATATTAGTAGGTCCTTGTTTCTGTAATAAAGAACAAAAGGAAGAATTTTAATTGCCTTTTAATTATGGGGGGTGATTTTTTTCAGAATGCATAAATAATCCAGAAAACTGAAAATTTTTTTAAACATCTTTAGGAATGTAGCTTAAGCCACATTAATTCTAAGGAAGATGTTCCCAAGAGAAGATGTAATTAGATTGAAATACTTTTCAAAGCAAAATGTATGTGTATAGCTAGGTGGTAAGAAGTGAGCATTATGCGACAATAGACAGAAATTAATTTTAACTAATTTGTAACTACCCTTTAACATATATAAACCACACAATTACAAATCCCATCACACAATTACTTTCCATCAACAAATATTTATTGAACCCTTACTATGTTCGTTCAAGCTTCTGAGAGACTCAATGAAGGATATAAGTACTTTCTTTGCAGAGTTTTTACAGTCGAATGAATAGAAAAGAATGAGTACTGCCCTAGCCAGTTTGCTCAGTAGATAAAGCGTCGGCCTGAAGATTGAAGGGTCCTGGGTTCAATTCCAGTCAACAGTACATGCCCAGGTTGCGGGCTCAATCTTTAGTAGGGGACATGCAGGAGGTAACTGATCAATGATTCTCTCTCTCCCCGTCTCCCTTCCTCTCTGAAATCAATAAAATTATTTTTTAAAAAAAAAGAAAAGAAAAGAATGAGTACTTACACAGAAAAATAACCAACAATATAAAAATGTGTGTGCTCGAGAGTTGAAAATAATTTGTTCTGTCGGGACAGGTCAAAAAGACAGGACATGAATAGGGCTTTAAAGAAAGGCTAAGATTCAAAGGACAAGGAAGGACATTTCAAGAAGGGCGCGTGACTCGAGCAACTGTTGTTTTGACAATGAGTAAGCCAGTTTAGTTACAATAAGGGGGTGCACAGGAAAGCTGCAGGAACAGAATTTTAACAGCGGCCTTAAGATACTTTCAGTAATTCAATTAAACTAATTTATTCTTATTCACATCTGTGGCATTAATTATGGTTTTACTACGTTATTTTCTTGAGTTAGATTACACCTCTATTCTGTGTAGTTAATGATGGGAAACACAAAAATATCCCTAGAATCAAATAGAATTGGTAAGGATAGTTCTTTGATTGAAAAATCTCTCTCTCTATAAGCTATATTTGTTCATGAACATTCAAGAAGACTTGAACATTCAAGCTAAACCTTAAGGTAAATTTTAAAGGAGGAGAGATTGATGAAATGTTCAAATACTCACTGTATTATAGAGCTCTTCCAGGCGAGGAATGGTAAGAAAGCGATGGAGGTTCACTCCATATTCTATTAAGAGCTTCACAAAATCCACCCGATCCATCACTAAAGCATCTAACATTGCTTGTTCCAGTGATCCAGGCTTCCGAGGGTAGAAATAAATAAAAGATATAGAGACAAGAAAGTAGAAATAACTAAAAGATCATGTGTATTTGAGCTCAAAACTATACCAACATAGTTAATACAAAATGCAATCTCATTTCAGCACCGAATGAAGAAATCCTGTAATGAAAAGTGAACCTGAAGACATAAAGGACATCTTGAATAAATTTGCTCTTGGGTGGGAAAACTATTATGAAGATCTCGATACTTACCTAATAAAAGTACAGGTTTCATGCAATTCTAATAAAAATCCACTTTGTGGGATTTTTTTTTCTTTTTTTTATGTAACTTGGCACGTTTCCATTTAAACTACACCTGGCTTTGGGGTATAAATGATAACCAAACGTATACATGGCAGTTTAAACACATCCTCCCTCAAACTCCACTATAACAATAGTAAAGGATTTTTTTAAAAAAAGAAATGAATCCACTAATACAAGAAAGTCAAGAGTGCAATATTCTGAAAAGTGCAATATTGGAAAGCAGGTAGTCGAGTGGTAATGACTTAGCAGTCTCCAGAAAGCCAGAAAGTCCAAGCCCCCAGAAACTGAAACTGGAAAAAGTCAACAACCAAACAAGCCCCTGCCACAGAATTCTGGCAGCTCTAGGAAGAAATAAACGCACCGAAGCTGCATTTCTCATGTTGGGACCTTCCCCGTCCTCTTCCTCCACCTGACTTCCATCACACTAGCCACCAGGCTTTCCCTTGGAGGCAAGGGGACGGCAGGATTCTTTGCTGTTAGGGTGACCAATACAAGGGAAAATATATGACGGTGCTGACTGCTCAGGTCACCAATAAATGGCAGCCAGATCACCCTGCTGTGAAGCTTAGACCTAAAGGCTCAGAATTTCTCATGAGCTTTCTATCTTCCACTCTTAAATAAAAAACCCAGAACAGACAGACCACAAAACATCAACTAAGAGGAATCAGGCAATGAAGAAGAAAACTTCTAAAGAACCATCATTAATATCCTCAGAAATAAAAGAAGATATTTGTATTCAGGGTACCATTTAAAAAAAAAAAGACAAGGAACAATTAGCTCTTAGAAGTTAATGGCCTGCTACCAGAAATAAACAAACCAACAAAAAGCTACCTGCAAGGCATGAAAATGAAAGCTGAAGAAATCTACCAAAGAAAATGCACATTAGATAAAAGAAATAAGATAAGATTAGAAGAACCATGGTCCAACATTTAATTAATAGGAATTCCAGAAAGAGAATGGGGAAAACAGGGGAGGAAATTCCCCAGAATAGAAACATGATTGCCAAAGTGAAAGCACATGGTCAGCATAATGGACCTCCAGACTCAAACTAACACACATATTTGTGAAATCTCAGAACACTGGAAAAACGGAAGACTAAACTTCCAGAGGAGGGAAAAAATGGTCACAGTGGAACAGAAAACAGAAAGATTTTTACTTCTCAACAGTAATGCTGAGTCTTAGAAGCTACACATTCAAAATTCCCTAGAAGAATTACTTCCAATCTAGAATTAAAATATATTAAAACATATAGTCCCTCAAAATCTTCTATACTCCCTTTCTCAGGAAGTTACTGAGTGTGGTGAATGAGGCACACGATCAAAATAAAGGAGTAAATCAAGAAAGAGGAAGATAAATACAGAAAACGGGTGCTCTGACACAAGGGGGATTTCCAAGACAATAAAGGATGACAGTCCAACAGTCCAGCACCAGGAACCGCGGGCAATGAGTCCAGACAGCAGCAGGGAGGACCACAGGCAGAAGTGTTGAGCTGTCTCTAAAACTGATGAATCAGAAGACAGCAATATGACTTATTGTAGGAGGCAGTTAGGCGTGAGCAGAGCAAGGACAGTGGACCAAGTATGGAAGGTCACCAGGGAGGAAAGTCCCAGGTGCCTACCAACAGACAGTTGTAGGGTGGGATCTCATCCCCCGGGTAACCTTTTCTCCCCTTTCAATTTCACTGGTTATATGAGGTTCAGACCTTCCCCTAGCCTTTCTTCTCCTGGCATGTTGCTAGTCATGTGGTCTACCCCCTCAGAAGAAGAACAAGGGGGCCAGAGAATAGCCTCATATGACGACCATACAATCTCTTACATGACCACTCCCTTAAGCATTAAAACCTCAAGACAGCCCTGGCCGGGTGGCTCAGTTGGCTGGAGGATCATCCCATATACCAAGAGGTTTTGGGTTCAATAACTATTCACAACACTTACCTAGGTTGTGGTTTCAATCCCTGGTTGGGGCATGTATGAGAGGCAACTGATCAACGTTTCTCTCTCACATCAATATTTCTCTCTCTCTCAAAAAAAAAAAAAATCAATAAAATATTGAGTGAGGAGTAAAAAAAAGGACCTCAGAACAATGAAGTTCTGACCCATATCAAATAATCTTAGGAACAAAGCAGGTTTGTTGACCATAGATACAGAATTTTGTTCAAACCAGAGTTAACATCTCGGCCTCAGTTGTATTTCAGCTCCAGGCCCAGAAAAGCAGCAAGGCCAGGTGGAATAATACCATGGCTGACATCAGGACCAGCTGTGATGACTAATGACTCCCTTCTCTGGCGTTGACCATTCAGTGGAGACCACAACCCTGAAGAGACATGCCTGGAAAGCTGATGAATATTCTATTGAGATCCTCCCCTGGGAACTCCTCTGAAATCCCACCCTTAAAAGTCCTTAGAACATAGAACCCAGCTCAGCTCTCTCTCAAGCATGCCTGTGCCTTTTCCCACGCCCTAATTTCCCCAGCACACTGAAATCTTTCCTCCTTTTCCTCCCCCAGGTACACACTAGTATATCCTTGCTTTTCTCCTAAGTTCCAAGGACCATTCTTTTGAGTTAGATTACACCTCTATTCTGTGCCACTGTAGTTTGTTTCCCAAGCCCATTTCTTCTACAACTCACTTCTACCTCCGTGACTTTGTAAACTTTCTCTTAAAGTTTGAGTCTTAACTGAATTCTTTCTTAGCCAGAACTCAAGTACCAAGATTGTTGAAACAAGGTCCGATCTAACTCAACCAGTCTAACACCTGGTGCCGTTTCACCAACATTTTCTAGAATATGGAGGTTTATAAGTATCAGAACAGTAAAAAAATGTCAAAAGTACTTGGCTCTTGGGATTTGCAGAGGAAAGAACTACTGTGTGTGTGTGTGTGTTCAGCAGAGTTTTGGTACCATTTGATGTTTTAAACAATATGTATGATTAGTTTGACCCCAAAATAATCTGCCTGTCATATGGTAATAACTGTAACTTTTAAAATGTTAATAGTAATTGTGATTACTATTCCCTGTTTTCATTAATTTCTACTATCAGCAAGTATTACAATTTAATGCAGAAAATATATAAAATAAACTTAAAGTTGTAAATCTTATAAATAAAAGCATAGTATGCAAATTCTCTCCTCAACCAGAGTTCTTCTGGGAGCTCGACCAGGTGGCGGGCTGGCTGGGGGGAGGGAGGGAGGCCCTGGCACTGGCCGGTGGCCAGGGGAAGGGAGGGAGTATCTGGTCGGCAGCTGGTAGCTGCTAAAGATCCTACCAGTGCATGAATTTCGTGTGCTGGGCCTCTAGTAACAATGTAAAAATCTGTCCATTCAAAAAATAAAAAATCCTTCTGATGTGTGTTTCCTCAAACTTTGTCAGCTTCAATTAGGATGTAAGAGCCAAGGAGAGGGGGCAGGCAATATTTTCAGGGAGGCAGAGTAGATGAGAGAAATGTTTTTGCAATCCCCCTGGGCACCTAACTATAGAGATGCTACCCCCACACCCCTCTGAAGCCAATTAATCTCCCCTCCAATTTCCTCTTTCACCCCTACCTAACAAACCAACACAAAATACTTTTTCCAAATAACTTCATTCTCATTATACCTTCCAATGTTGTCCATGTATTAGGATATGTTTCTTGGCAATGTCCATTCTATTCCAAGCCATTGCCAGATTTAATTGTTCAGATGCTGACAAATTTGTGCCTGAGTAACAGAAAGGAACAATCATATATTTAAAATGTCAACATATGAAGCACAAAGTGTCACTGAATATAAAAGCAGGAAGTGAGAAACAGGTCTAACCCTATCAGACACTTACCTTTTAGCAGAGCTGTTAGAATTGCTAGGTCAAGATCTTGCAACTCCTCAGAATCAGCCTCAAATATGATAATCTATAACCGTTGAAAAACAGAAAGCCATACATTTTGAAAACTAGCAAAGAAATGCTTTCAAGAGTACCCATAAAATTCATGCTCAAGCTAATTAATTGAAGAAAATCTCCATTAATCACTCAGAGTTTAAATATTTACTCATAAAAAAGAAAATTTCTATATAGGGCAATATTTCTATGTAGGGTAATGGAGAATTGTGGGCATGTAGGGGGAAAAAATAACTAAAAAATCCATGTTTCCTAAAGGAAACTTATATAAAAGAACATCACTACATTAATTTACTGTACATTTGCTATAAAGAAAAGAAACTCAGTTCCGTTCCTTGTGTAAAGGAAATCATTCCTCATTTTAAAGGAATACCAAATGAGATCCTTTTGTTCACTTTGCCTTAGAAACTAAGACTTTTGCTTTTTAATGACAAGTGAATCCTAAAAGACTTGTCATAAAATAAGACTTGTCCAATGAGCAAGTACAGCGGACGTCACAGGCTGTCATCACAATGTCAAAGTGTCCCGTGCATCCTGGCATGCGACTAATGTTTTCAAGACAAATAAGGACATTATTTACTACTATAAAAGGTCTCCTGGTGTTAATGAATGTATCTCGGTCTTTCCAAATGAAAAACAAACTTTATATAGTAGAGGGGGCTGTTCAACAAAACAGAGCCTAGATTGGCAAGTTCTAGTCCATATACATATGCCACTAAGTAGTCAAACTTGGGTCAACATCTTATGACCAATGTAGCTGAGGTTTCTCACCCACATAATGAGGAATCCTAATCTCCACGGTCTCTTGAAGACAGAAAAACTATGCTTCTGCAATTCAGACACTGGTTCCCTCCACCTTACAGTCCCTCTGTGTGCATGAGTAAAATCAAACTTCAATTACAAAGGAGCTGAGAACCTAATTCCTGTAACGTGCAAACCCTTAGTTGCCTTCTCTAGTTCCCTCTTGGTATTACACCACCACTCATTGGTCATTTTCCTTGATGACAGGGAGAGGCAAATATGAGGGTGATCTCTTTAGCATGTCCTTTTCTTAAAAAGTGTATAAAATTTCAACTCTGAGCTCAAGTTTCAACTCTACTATTTCATAACTTCATTCTCTGGGTAAATCACTTAATTTTTATAGGCTTTAGCTCTGCCTGAAACTGAAATAAACAATCACTGCCACATCGAACTCACTCAGGGGGCTCTTTGGGGTGAAATACATATCTGAAAGCACACTGCTACTTATAGTCATGGTTGTTACTTTTGCTGTTATCAGGTCAGCTACAACCCCACATATGGTTAGCCATGCTTTGTCTAGCCAGAACATGTTCAATTGGGTTGTTTAAGGCCAGGTGCTTAAAGATGATCAAAATCTTGTATAATTGGGCCCAGCCTTTAAATTCTGGAAAGATCACTGTAAATCATAACATAGCTGCACATTTACCATAATTGTCAGCTTCATAGCATGCAATCATTGATAAAAATTTTCATCAAAGTACCCTAAAACACTAAAATATTTCCCTGACTCTGTATTATGTTCACAGCTCATAGTGTATAGACTCTGTTCTCTATCTCAAAGTATAGTCACATTTCTCATTGCCAGTGGGTCCTTATGATCTCCCACGGGGTTTACTCAGGATGCCCGATGAAGTCCTCTAGCCCAAGATACAGGGGATCCCTTAAGACAGGAAGCTGTTCCTTTAACCACTGAAAAGATGGATGTGTAATTTCCTCTAAATTAATCACTTTTGTGTACTATTACTATGCTAAGTGCTTTTTCCTAAATTCCTTAGGAATTTGAAACAGGGAGTGTGGGATTAAGAAGCCAGGTTACTCAACTGAGGGTTAAGTTCTGTAGTTACATACAAAGTTAAAAGTGAAAAAACTCCATACTTTCAAAAGTTATAAAAATAGTACAATTGTTAAAAATTAGCATTTTTTAAGTCGATTGAGTCACCGCTTCATCATACTCACAGAATCCCTGTGTACCATGCACTCCATTAGAATTTGAAAAAGGTGCTTGGTCTGTTTAAGACTGAAGTTGAAAGTGTTCTGAATCGTGCAGATGATCTCCTCCTTCACTTGAGGACGGAGGGTCCTGGGAGAGAGATAAGTGGCTGGGACTTGACACACAATGCAGAGAAGAGGACAGTCAGCAACATCAGTACGAGAAAACCAACCGGCTGCCTGTCCTGACTGACAGGCTTCTATGGACAGTTCCGCCCGGAAAATAATGAGCAGGAAGCAGAGAGGCAGCGGCACCGGAAATCTGAATTTGAAAATGAGAATAGACTGACTGGCCACGATCCTGGAAAGACTAAACTTGGGCAAGGTTCTCGAGCTGGTAGATTTCCAGGAGACGATCAATCTTCAGAAGTTATGGACATAGTATTCTCAGAAGCATCTGACACCCCAAAAAGTTCAAGAACCACTCACAGAGGGTGACTTTAGGAAAGGGAAAGGTGTGACAGGACAAGGAAGAGGGTGGAGGGTGAAAGCCGAGAGCCAAGGGCTGTAAAGGAGGTCAGTTGTAAGGAAATAATCGTCCAAAAGCAGTTATAGCATAAGCATGCGTGTTCATTAAGTAGCAGGATCAATATTTTAGTTCATTAGCACTTTATTTACTAAATGTCATGCTTTTGAAATGGGAAAAACCACAGTGGATATAGGGATGCTAGAGAAAAATCACCTTCTCATTTAAAAGGGGGGAAAGAGCCAGGCTGGAGTGGCTCAGTGGTTGAGCGTCAACCTATGAACGAGGAGGTTATGGGTTAATTTCCAGTCAGGGGCAAATGCTTGAGTTGTGGCTCAATCCCCAGTGTGGGGCATACAGGAAGCAGCCGATAAATGATTCTCTCTCATCATTGATGTTCCTATCTCTCTCATCTTTCCCTTCCTCTACGAAATCAATAAAAATATATTTTAAAAATAATCTAATATAATAAAAGAGTAACATGCAAATTGACCGTTACCCGAGACACCTAAGTCACGCCCACCAGCCAATCAGAGCAGCTGTATGCAAATTAATCCAGCCAAGATAGAGGCTGGCAGAGCAGCTCTGCACTGGGATCCTCTGGGGCTGGCATAGCTGTGCCAGGTGTGTCAGCTCAGTGGGGGGGAGGGTCCAGCCTGGGGCCTCCTTGGGGCATCCAGGAGCGCCCGTCCGAGGTCCACTGCCTGGCTCCACCCCCTGGGGCCTCCACCAGGCACGCGAGAGTGGGTCCTCCACGGGGTTTGCAGGAGCAGCCATCCTGGGTCTGCTGCCTGGCTCCACCCCCCGGGAGCCTCCTCAGGGAATCCAGGAGCACCTGTCCCAGGTCCACTGCTTGGCTCCGACCCCTGGGGGCCTCCCCGGGGCAAGCGGGAGAGCGGGGGCCTCTGCGGGGTGTGCAGGAGCAGCTGTCCTGGGTCTGCTGCCTGGCTTTGCCCCCCAGGGGCCTCCCTGGGGTGTCCAGGAACGCCTGTTCTGGGTCTGCTGCCTGGTTCTGCCCTGGGGGCCTCCTCGGGGGTATGTGGTAGCACCCGTTCAGGGTCCACTACCTTCATCCGCCCCCTAGGGGCCTCCACAGAGCGTGCGGGAGCGTCTGCTGCAGTGCGGAGAATCTGAAGCCAGTCTGCTGCCCAGCTCCACCCTGGGTGTGTTTGCTCAACAGCAGGGCCTCACCGAGGGATCCTGCACCAGCGTCTGCCCCTGGCTTGCCACCCAGCTCTGCGCCAGGTGTGTCCCCTCAGCAGTGGGGGCCCACTAGCCGTGTGCGATGGTGGGCCCTCCGGTGGGAAACGTCCATGCCTGCACTCATCAGCCCTCCCACCCCCCAGAGCATGAACCCTGAAGGGGCTGTGGGCAGCCTGAAAATGGCCCTCAGCCCCTCACCCAGGCTGGCCAGGCATGCCAGCAGGTGGACATCCCCCCCCCTCCAGAGGTGTCCCAGACTGCAAGAGGGCACAGGCCGGGCTGAGGGACCCCCACCCCCCGAGTGCACAAATTTTTGTGCACTGGGCCCCTAGTAATATAAATAAAGGAAATAATTAAATACTCAAATAAGCACAAAATACACTACATAAATGTCAGAATGTTAGTTTCTCCAGTTCCTGCTATTTTCTTTGACGGTGACCTTAACACAATGGTTTCCTCGCTTGCTGCAGAATTTTTTAGCCTTAATGGCTATTTGCAGAAGCATCTCCTCCCTCACTCTCCCTGCAAATGCTTTTCCCAGGAGCTCAGACAAGCCTCAAGTGTACCTTAGAGGCAGGTCATTCTTCAGCTCAGGGAAACAGCAACTCGCGACACTGGAGGACATTTTAATGGATAAATACAAAATCACTGAAAAATGAATTCCAGTCTCCACCTCTTCCCTCCAAGAATATCCAGCCCCCATGAAAGCAGAGCTGAAAGAACTAAAATGAAGGGATGGTCACGACAGTTTCTGAGGTGAGAGCCAGCCACTTACCCTCCATCTGCCAAGTGTTTGTGGGTGAAGGCCAGGAGGTCGGCCGCCCTGCCAGTGCCTTCACACACCACCACTGGGTGTTTGTCTTTCACGGTCTCCCACACCGAGAGGATGACATTGGGACCTCCTTCCACCACCAGCCCCACCATGGGCACGCCTTGCCTTGAGCCTATTTTAGATGACAAACGATACAAAACTGTTACAAAGCAACCCTCTCTCGGCCGACCAGCCATTCTGATTTCCGGACACAACTGGAAATGTCACCACAGACATCTGATACCTGTTCTACCCCCTCTCTCTTTTTTGACTCAGGCTTGTGAAGTCCAAGACAAGCAGAAGCTTGGACTTTAAATAAACATAGTATCTTCAAGCTTTCTCTGGTTTAAAATAAAATAGCTAAAGGCTTTCAGTAATTTTTAAAAAATAAGTAGTCTTCAAGAAACTTTTAACTTTTTGTAACGGAAAATTTCAAACGTATCTGAAAGAAAGCAGAATTAATATAATGGATCCCAATATACCCACCATTCATCTTCAAAAATGATCAACAATTTGCCAGTCAACTTTTAATGGTGATTATTTCTATGAACAAGATGGAAAGGATAATACTCAAAGACTTACATTCCAATTTGTTACATTTTTCACTGTTTGAATGTCTTGTCATGACTATCCTATATAATAAAAGCCTAATATGCTAAGTGTCTGGTTATCCATTCAACCAATCAAACCATAATATACTAATGATATGCTAAGGCCACTCAACTGCTTGCTCTGATGTGCAATGACCACCAGGGGACAGCCGACTGGTTGACCAGTCGCTATGACGTACACTGACCAGCAGGAGGCAGATGCTCTAACCAGTAGGTTAACTTGCTGCTGGGGTCCGGCTGATCAGGACTGAGCTAGATGCACCAGACACGACCTGGAGCCCTCCTGCAGTCCCTCCCTGGCCCCAACTGTGCACCGGTGGGGTCCCTCGGCCTGGCCTGCACCCTCTCACAACCCAGAACCACTCAGGATATATCGATGAGCCAGTTTTGGCCCGATCCCACAGGCCAGGCCAAAGGATCCCACTGATGCATGAATCCGAGCACTGGACCTCTAGTATACCAGTATTACTTTATGATAAAGTAAGGATAACAAAAAAAAAAGACTCTGGAGTCATTCTTTTTTGAAAATATTAAGTCAACAAAAGTTATGAAATAAAATGCATAGTATGATCCTATTTATGCTTTTAGAACCATATACATGGGTATATACAGGGATCACCAAAAATGTAACACACTTTTACATTTTGAAAATGGAATTATTTTAATAAACACTGCCTTTATAATTATTCAAAGTGTGTATACAGTTTTGGGGACACCCAAATACAGTATTTCACCCCAAATTGAACAAAAAGTCTCCATTTCTCCAGGCAGCAGTCAGCCCCCCTCCTCCCTGCAAGGATTCCCACCTTTCCACTCAAGGATGCTCATCGCATGTGGTCCCCGCTCACCTCTCCCTCCCGTAGATACCACCAAAATGGCCATCGCAAAGCACCCCTGTGAGCAGGACACGGCATGGACACTTTCTATGGTTCTTATTTCTAAAAGCTCTGATTTCAACCTCTTCCCTGTCTGGAGCTCTGATTTCAACCTCTTCCCTTCCCTCTACCCACATAGGAAATGTCATCTCCTCTGAGTATCAAAGCTCATACCCCTGATCTTCTCAGGCCAGTCTCCTTCCTGCTCTTCCCTCCTTTCTTCCTCCATGCATCCAGCCCTAAGGACTCCTGGATGCTCTGCTAAAGTCCCCACTCTTCCACAAAACCTCCCCTGTCTATACTGTCCCTCATGAAATACTACATATTTTTTCCTCCCTCCCAACTGTCACTCACAGCTCTGTACCACCACACATCCTGTTTTCTTCTGGTTGTGGGTTCACACACATTAAGGCAGGGGCTGCCTTGGACAGATGACAATGGAGCAGCCAGCTCCACAGCAGGAGTTGGCAGACCCCCTATGGTACTCACAGCTGTGTATTTTCTGCAGAGAGAGGTACTTTTCCAGGTTCCTCCTGAGCTTCATCTCATTCCCATACTTGCCCACAGTCCCGTCATCGGACAGGATGAAGTAGGAGTGCATGCTGTTGAGTGTGGTGAGCTTACTGAGGGGGTTTCCCAGGGTCTGGTACAGGCACACCACCTGTAAGGACAAAGGAAGGTCAGAGCTCAAAGTCCTTCCCTCAGCTCAGCTGCTCCAAAGGCCTGTCTCTATGTACTACAGAGATTCTTGTTGAGGTTAAAAAAGCACAACTTGCTATCAAGAACAGTGCTTTTCAAGCTACCTGTGGGGAAGGATCAATATGTGTGTTTTTTAAATTTCCCATTTTTTATTGACTGGTATGTCCTACGATGTGTGACTAATACGCAGTTCTGCTCACGAGACTCAACTATGCAAGTTCAATAGCACACCCCTGGCTCAGCAAGATAAGCCCCCTGGCCATGTGCTTGGATGTCACAGCACTGCCATGTTGCTAAAAATGGTTCTGAGTATTTCTCTTCAATTTCAGCACTTACCTTAATTCAGAAGATTAAAAAAAGGTTCAAGAATCTGCAACTTTACACAGATTACATCACTGTCCAGAAAATATGCCTTTAGAAGATCTATTCCAGAACAGTATTTTGACAGGGATTTTTTTCCCTAGTATTCCAAATGAGATGAGGAGCAGCAGACAACCAAATGGCATGAATTCTACATAAAACATCCAGATCTTTAACATTTACTGACTCGTCCTCACGCTGTTCCCATTCTTAATTGTTTTTCGAGATGAGAGGAAAGGATTTCGAATTGGAGAGCCCAAATTTAAGTCCAGACTCTTCCAACTAATTCTAGGTAGGTAATCCCTAGCTCCTTTCTGAGACTGATTCTCTTCATGTATAAATGAAGTTGGCAAGAATTTCCACATCAAAGGGTTTCTGTGAGACTTAAATAAAGAAATCTACACCTATAAAAGAGGAACATGCAAAGTGGTGTAACTCCATACGCCCACCAGCCAATCGGATGAGCATGCAAATTAACCCAACAAAGATTGAGGTTAATTTGTATATGCAAGCGCGGAGTGATGGAGCGAAGACTGAAGGCTGAAGAGGCTTGGCTTCTCTGCTGCAGCCGGAGTGAAGGCCTGGGTCCTGGGTGCCAGAGGAAAACTGGTGCTGGCAGCCAGGGGAAGGGCAGGCCTATTGCACCAATCTCTTCGTGCAACAGGCCTCTAGTAATGAATATAAAAAGCACTATAACCTTTACAAACATTACTCCTAAAATGTTACCTTTATAATTTCAAAAGGTAAATCTGAGGCCAGAAACAGAGCAAATGATTGATTTAACATATATTATTTATTTATGGAATGATCATAAATGATATTTTAAAAAACTGGAGGAAGTGCAGCATACATGACAAACAAAAATGTAAACAGACTGAATTACAACACGAAAGGTCTTTCAAAAACAAAAGCCATGCTTGAAAATGCTCAGAAACAACATCAGTGATCAAAAGACATGTAAATTAGGACAATTCGGTGTTATTTTATATCGATCAAGATGGCAAAGGCTTTTAAAGGCCAGAATACCCAGAGAATTGGAACAGAGAACTGGACACCCTCACACCCTATTGGTAGGAATGTCAACTGTGACTATCTTTCTGGAAGCCAAAGAGTAACATTCTTAAAGGTGGATGCCAACTAGCCAAAACATTCTACTTTGAGAACTACTGCAGCTTCAAAGATTTACATATCTTATGCATAGCCCATGGACACTGACAAATAGAGTCCTGGGATGGGGCAGGGGCTAGGTGGAGGGAAGTAAATGGGGGGTGGGATAAGGGACATCAGTAATATTGTCAATAATTTTTTTAAAAAGAAGGATTCTGTAAAAGTTGGTTTCAACAGAAGCTACTCATCTGTAAATATAATAATAAAGTACCATTAAAAATTGCAGGAAAAGATTTATATATCTTATAACATTAATATCATTTTTGCAATAGGAAATCATCTAAGTGAATAATAATAGAGAAATAGTTAAATAAATTTATACTACTTTAATATAGTGGAATATTATGAGGCATGAAATATCAAAATGGACTCCTAGCACTGCAGAATTTGGTCTGTTTAGTACTATTTCCTACTAAAAGCAACCATCGATTTCTCCAGAAGCAAAAATATATACAATGAGCCTGGAACATTTTTTTAAAAATATATTTTATTGATTTTTTTACAGAGAGGAAGGGAGAGAGATAGAGAGTTAGAAACATCGATGAGAGAGAAACATCGATCAGCTGCCTCCTGCACACCTCCCACTGGGGATATGACCGCAACTAAGGTACATGCCCCTGACTGGAATCGAACCCAGGACCCTTCAGTCCACAGGCCGACGCTCTATCCACCGAGCCAAACCAGCTAGGGCTGGAACTTTTTTTTTTTACCAAAATGCCAGGAAGCTATGAAAAATGACTAGAATTATTTATGTTAAAAGGACTCCAGAGACAACTTGAAAAGGCTCTACTGGGAAAAAGGAGACAATTTGAGCATGATTAAGAATAATAACTGTAATGGATCATAATCTAAACTAATAAAAGCGAAATATTAAAATTAACCGTTTCTTCGAGACAGGGTAAGCCACGCCCACCAGCCAATCAGAGCGGCTGTATGCAAATTAGCCCAGCCAACATGGCGGCCGCCACTCCCGGACCTGAGTAAACAGCCCTTTCCATTGCGGCAGGAGTGAAAGTGAAGCTGCGCCCCTCAGCTCAGCTCCGATTAAACTGCCTCTAGCAAAACACAGCTTTTTGAAACACTGTAACAATCATAGAATCCTCCGGAGCTGAAGAAAAGAGCAGCTCCGGCCTAACCAGTAAAAGTAACAATTGTTTCATTATAGACGCTGCGAGGTGAGGCAGAGGAGGCTTCGTTAGTAGTTAGAAGGCCGCCTTAAAGGAACAGTGTATCAATTATAGGAGATAAACAAAGGCCTTCAAGGAACAGTATCAATTATAG